>CABIKL010000706.1:0-19741 GCA_902196195.1 Aptinothrips rufus
TGATGTACAAATGTACAGGAATTCGAAAAGATAGCAAACGCTGGAGCAAGGTCAAAAATTATGAGAAAAATCAGGAGTGGCGACCGGTGACTTGGCGTGAAAATAGGTCGCCAACATTGGCGACAAGTCGCCACAACTGGTAACGCTCCGAGTCCGGGCGAGAGCACCCAGTTTGCATTCGCAGCGAAAGTTCATCGATTAATTAGCTTGGCGTGGTTGATATCAGTCTCCAATTTTTAATATTTCCATACCAAGCATGCTGTAGCAAAATACTGGAATGGAGAAATTATAGGGCCAAAATAGTATAGTGTATTGTATGTAACCATGGTAACAGAAGCTGTACTTGGTATCCTCTGCTATTTACATTTTAAGGAACGTAAAACTTAGACATTCAGTTTTCAACGTTTTCACTAGAAGCATGGCTGAAGAGGGAAAGTTTAAGGACACAATCATCCCTTCAGAAGAGGATAAGAAATTAGCTTTGGAAGAATCAAAAATGGACTTATCCTTGGAAGCTAATGAAGATGATAATACTAACACCTACAATCACAACGAAACAAGTGCTGTAGAAGGAACACACATAACTGCGCTCTCCAACGAAACTATAGATCATTTTTATAGTGCTAAGAAGAGTCCAGCACCATCAACAAGCAAACTAACAGAAAAAGTTATTGACTCAAAAGAAATCATGCAAGAGGAAAAGTACCCTGACCCATTCAAGAACCAGGAGGCAGATTCAGGAGATCCTGAAAATCCTCATGTGCTTGATCCGGACAACCCACTGATGATACGATTTCAAAAGGCTTTAAGAGAACTTCTCGAGAAGCAACTCAACAAACTAAATGACGAAGTATCCGAAATGGTATGATCTTTTTTCTCTTGTCAGAAATCTCCTTTAGATAGTATATTATAGATAATGTAAAACTTTTGTCTTATTTTTCATATGTTACTGAACAATTACAGAAAATTTTGGGATGATAAAATGCAAGTTACATTTTTCTTTTTCCAGAGGAGTGATCTCAAAAGTAAGGCAAGAGAAAGAGAAGATATGGGTGTCAATCTATTCAATCTTCAAGAGGAAGTTAATCACAGTCAAAAACAATTGGCAACACACAATAAATTGTTAACTGAGTTAGATGAAACTCGTGCAACTCTTGAGGAAAAAGTCCATAAAACCCAAGACATTTATAAAGAGGAAGCACAAAAATTATCTACCTTAAGAGAACAGGGTGAGCCGCATTGTAACAAAATTCAAATTAGCAAAATGGAGAGATTCGTTTCTTATGTCCTGCATTTGACTATCCTCTTTGTTTGCAGAGGAAAATTTACGACTTGAGATAGAATATCTTAAAAATTGTGAATGTCAACTAAAACAGTGGGAATCAGATTATGACTCAGAGTTAAAAGTATCTCAGCTTATAGCAGACAAGACTGAAAAACAAAAGGAAGATATGGCTAAAGAAAAACAAAAGCAGGTAAGAGAATGAGGTTTTAAACTTCAGTCTTAAATTATTTAACAAGGCAGACCAGATGGGTTACTTCTGAAATCTCTACATTTGCAGGATATTCTTTTACTAAGATTACGACAAGCTGTATTGGGTCTGGAAAGCAAGCGGGAACAACTACGTGCACAGAAAGAAGTTAAGTTAAAGCAACAAGAAAGTTTACGTAGAACAATTGCAGAGGGGTCTGCAGATCTTGAAGCACTCCAAAGTGAGCAAGTTCGCTTGACAAGAGTATGGAATGGAGTTGTGATCAGTTTGCAACAGCGAGATAGAGTGTTCAACAATGTTCAATCAGATCTGCAGTAAGCAAATTAATTTCTAAGACACGTTTAGTACATTGAAACTTATTTTAGCACAATTAGACGTTCTTATTCACTTGCAGGAAGGCTAAAGAGAGATTCCAGCTCATGCTTTCTGAAATAGAAGGTTATAAAAGAGTTGCAAAACTAGAAATGATTCAAAGTGAAAAAGCTATGAATATACTGTCTCGCTTAGAAACTGAGTACAATGACTTGCTGAAAAGTTTTACCAAGAACAAAGAGTTGGCGTCAGAGCTTGAAGCAGAGTATAGCTATTTTTCAGGGATTATAAAGCAAACCGAAGACAGTCTACGATCAGCACTGATGGTAATTTTCTCAAGTTTGATACTATTCAACAGCAGCATAACTGGAAAATTTCGTTCTACACTGCAGAGAAAGAATAATATTTTTAAAAGGATATTTATGAGGAAAAAAATTACTAACACAGTTATTTGACAGGATGGGAAAGTTCTCTTGCAACAGAGCAACTACCAACAACGAGAGTTAGAGCATCTTACTCAGAGAAAACTATCAATTGAAATGCAAATTTTAGAAAAGCTGCAAGATCAGAGCAAACATGACAAAGCACTCCAACATCATGCCCGTACTATTAAAACTTTGAAGGACAGCAACAAAACCCAGGTAAGATTATTATGTGTGTCAAATAGTCTCATACTTAGCTGATGGCTCCTAAGTTGCTAGATATCTGTGCTTCCAGGAAATGTCATTCATAATGATGGAAAATCAAATAGCTAAAACAATGGTAGAAGCAGAAAAAACAAGAGGAGCTGTAGTGAACAACGAGAATCTTCTGAAGGAAGCAGCCGATGAAGCAGATAAATGTGGTAAAGAGTTGGCCCAATTAGAAGCCACCATGAAACAAAACCTGTCTGCGATGCAAAATAAAATGCTCTTGAACGATCAGCTTACCAAAAAATTGGATAGCATCATAGCTCGGTCAGGGGTTAGTATTTCTTTAATTTTCTGCAGTTTGGCTTCAGTTTGAGATTAACAGCAATCATGTAACACCCTTGTCAACTTAAAAGGTGACAGAAGAAAGTCCTCAAGAAGTTAGGATCAAGGCAATTGAAACGGAGATAGAAGAAGCAGCTCAAGAGGCAGAAAAGAAACAAGCATTTTGGTTGCGGCTTCAGTCTCACATAGTGCGTCTCTCAGAAGAGAGACAGAAACAGTTACAAGAATTAAATTTGCTGTACAAACGTAAGGTGATCAGCCAGTATTATTTCTAGAAGAGGATGTGTGTTGATATTTACCCACTTTTTATTTTAATTTTATAGAAGTGCACATTTTAACTCAACGAGCGCTTAAAATTGAACATGAAACCGAGAAGCACAAGAGAGGTAGAAGAGATGTAGAGCAAGAAATACACAATTTGGACTTGTCACTCAACAAAATGACCATAGAGCTCCATAACAGAAGAGGATACAAAGAAAATTTGGATAAGGAAAACACTCTCATACAATCAGAATCTCTTGGTCATCTAAAGGTGAGGGTAATGTGTTATACAACATATCTGCTTTCTGATGAGTTGTCTATTGGAAAAATTGCTGTTAATAGGACATGGAGAGGGAGAATGTTGAGCAAGAGGAAGATCTAACAAACTTGGAAGAAACTAATTTGGTGCTCAATCAAGAAATACTTGATTTAAAACGGGAGTGCCTGGCATGGGAAAAGAAAATTCTCCTGGCATCAGAGACAAAGCAACTGCATGAGGAGGATAACAAAGCAACCGGTGAATTAAGTCAAATGAAAGTTGAAATTCACAGAATGGAAGTAAGAGTGATAAATCTCCATTGGAAAAATGCAATTATGTCTAGTGAAATGTATTACTACAGCACAGATCTTATGTCAATATAGGTCCGATTTTCTCACTTAAGGAAGGTACAAGATGCGCTAGTAAAAGACCTAGAACACTGCATTATGAGAAGGGAGTCACTATTAGATGAGGCAGATGCTCGTGAGAAGAGATCTGTGACAAACTTTGGCTCTGTCAGCAACCGAATAGTATTTGAACGCAAACTTGAAAACTTGTCCACCCGAACAAAGCAGGCAAAAATGGTAAGTGCTATTCATTTTACTACCTTTCCCCGATTGCTCATAGTACTAAAAATGTGACAAAATTCAACAGGAAAGTAAAAGCATAGTAAGCCAATTAGAAAATGAACTACCAAATGAGCTCTCAAAATCACAAGCTTCTCTTACGGATGCTGAGAGGACACTGCAAGAAGAACATCGTGTAGTATTAGAGGGAAAGAAAAAGGTAGATGATGCATATTTTTTGAAACAACAGGTAAATATACTGAAATAATGGCTTATGATACTACACTGCATTACTTAGTTTCAAAAGTGCTGACATGACAACCTGTTTGCAGAAGTTAGAAATGCTTGTAAGACTTCAAAAGAAGGTTCGTTTGTACACCAAAGTGAAGGAGGGTAAACACAAGTTACTATATCGCACAGAATCTGCTATGGAAACAGAAATGTGCAAGCAGCGCACTATAAGTAGTGATCTTTTAGAACTGATCGCTATCTTACAGCAACATTGTCCCTCCCTGCAAATGCAGATTATGCGCCTGCAGAGTATTCTTCAGGGTTCCATTGTTCAGTAACATGTCAGGTGAATTGTTTATTTCCTCCAATACTGTGCTTAATAGATAAATGTTACTTACTTGAAGGGATGTGGAAATCAAAATAACAGGAAGATATTGTAGTTGTATCATATTTGTATTTTATGATTTCACTGGAGTGTATGCAAACAGATCTTTGATATATTATTTGAATCCAACGTCTCTTTCTCTCTAAAAATTTCCCTATTGAGCAGTTGAGAGGGACTGCACGAGGAATAGTAAATGCAGCTTACATCCACTTGACTATAAAGAAGTTCTTCTTTCCTGTTGTGTTAATTGAAATAAGGGGAGAAACATTAAATTGTTACTCTCAAAGCCCAAATCAACACATGGGCTTCAACTTAAAAGCCATGAAAATTCAACAATGAGATAACAGACTCACCAACTCTAAACAGAGAAAATTTGTTAGGTAGAACGTGTGAAACTGAAAAGATTTCATCAGGATTGCGAAGTTTCTGATAATTTACTGAGAAACCACCAGCACTAATAATTCTTCTTGCATCACCTAGGAAAGATTAAAAACAAAATAGTTCAAGAGTTCTCCAAACAATTAAAAATAGGCTAAAAAAAATATTGGATGTCAAACATGAAATAATGCGTCATAATAACAGAAAAGCAATAGCATAACTGAAATATACTCACTATCAGAAGCAAAGCATCCAGCTTTCAAGCCCACATCTAAAAAAGACATCCCTGGTTCTAAAATAAGTTGTTTCAAAGGTGCCCCACGAAACACTTCTAAAGCTTCCTCACTGGAGAGTTGAGACAGTTTTTCTAAGTCTGAGCCATGCAACAACAAGGATGCTAGCTCTGCCATCCGCAAACCCTTTTCTGAAGGGAAAAAAAAAAGGTACAAAGAATGATTAATGTTGCTTGATTTAATTCTCAAAAGAGGAGGCAGTAAATAATTTTCTACTCCCACATAGTTTTAAACCTCCCCCACCCCAATTTTTTTTTTTTTTTATATTGAAGTTTGCTCGTGTTGTTAGTTTATTCACAAAGAGGAAAATAGCCACCATCCACTACATTTTCAGCGATTATTTCACCCAAAATGAAAGGAAAACAATGCATTCCTATGTCTAGACAAACAATTAAGAGATTTGCACTGCAATGTAATGGTATATCTCTTACCTCCATGAACCAGGGTGGTGACATCATCTGCCAATACTTTCTGAGCTTTCCATTTTGAGGGGTCTTTCTGAAAACAATAAAAAAAAGGCATCAATACTCTCCCAAGTTGCCACGATTAACCCGGATTTTTGTGCACTTAAAATTATTACTTTACATCTACACCTCTTTGAGGAAAATTTACTAACCTTATGTTCATGCATTAAATCCCTGATGTAATTTAACTTATGAAAAGTGAAAAATTTCAACAGCTGTTCTACATCAGCATCTGGTGTACGAATAAAGAACTGATAGAGCTCATACGACGATGTTTTGGATGATGAAAGCCAAACTGCGTTTCCAGCTGATTTCCCAAACTTATCACCAGATTCGGATTTGATAAGTGGCAGAGTAATACCTTAGGACACATATCAAAATTATTAAACATAAAATATGCAATATTGAAAGCTTATGAAAATGAAAATACAATCATGTAACTTACCATATACAGACTTATCCTCAACACGACTAATTAAATCATGACCAGAAACTATATTTCCCATTTGATCGCTGCCGCCAATCTAAAAAAAAAGTAAATAGTTTAAGCTGATTGAAACTTCCTATTTATCACAGCTACAAATTCATTACAATTACCTGAAACCTGCAATCGTTTGCTCTGTAAAGGTGGAGCCAGTCATAAGCCTGAAATATTTGGTATGTAAACTCTGTGAAACTCATGCCACGTGCCGACATAAGGCGCTGAGAAACACTTTCTCTTCCTAACATTGTCCCCATGCGGAAATGCCTTCCTACATATCCAACAAATTCTACAGAATTCATATTTTTGTACCAATCATAGTTGTTCACAACCCTGTTGAGACATGAATTTAGATTTTAACAGGTAAAACTTCAATTTGAAAACTTTTGCGTAAATGAATGAATCAAAAGTGCAAAATTATAAACCTTACTTGACGGGATGAAGATTGAGTCCATCAGAAAAGTATTTTCTAAAGTTTTCGAAGACAGTTTCAATGTTGTTTCTTATTCCTGCAGCATTTTGAAATACCTGCTCGGAGGACAGAGCTGGTCTTTCTGCACTCCTCTCACTCGGGTCCCCAATATGGCCAGTGGCACCACCAATCTGCCAAACATGAGGGAAAAAAAACTGAAACAAAACTTAAAAGGTGCCATGTGCTATAGAGCACAAAACTGAACTGGAAATCTAAGAAATAATAAGATGAATCTGTCAGCAGCGAGAGAACTTGACAGTTGCGAAAATCTGTCAAACGAAAAGTCAGAAAACTTCTGAATGAAAATTTACCAAAGCAATAACTTGATGTCCACATCTTTGCCAGTGAAGAAGATTGATGAGGACAAGGAGATTCCCAACATGAAGACTATCAGCAGTTGGATCAAAGCCAGCATACACACATTGACTAGATGATTTTAGAAGACTATCCACTTCGGTCCTGAAAATAATAAAAATAATGTTCTTGACGACGGTGAGAAACCCCAAATTTTTGCGTGTGTACATGCAGGGTGTCTTACTTACGCTGCATTTCCAGGGAAAATGTCCTTAAACATGCCCCTCTCGTGCATAGGCAGAATACTTGTTGTATTTGAACTGCACCATCTTCGGACACCAGCAAGGGGCCGCGAGGCTTTGAGGAAATGTAGGAGTACGTTCTTTGTCATTGTTTCTACGCTTTCTGTGAAACAAATATACGAAACCGTGTAGTACCAGTTAACCTCATAACCCCCGGCAAACATCCATGGCGTAAAGTGATGAGGATGACATTCCAATCAAGTAGAGCAGCGAGCATCCGCAGTTTATGAGTGTGTTATATATGACTTTGATATGGTGAAGGGTATCGGTTTATTGATGATTTGAAAAAAAAAATAGGAGTGACAAATTCCACTATCTTTTGAGAGGTCCAGTGCTCCTGTGCGAATACCCTCAGCCTCCAACAGCCTCCAAACCAAAACAAATTATAGTACGAATAGGTACGTTAATGGTGCCGATAGCCGCTCGCTATTCAGAGCAACATGTAAACAAACCTATGTTAATTCATTAGAAAAAGTGTTCAATGCTTGTCTGTCTTTAGAACTTTTCATTATCACTCATTAGAGCTTTGATTATTTTGAATTGTTTCGTGAAGAATTATTCGCAATGGATGAGTTAACTACTCGCTCTCAAAGGTACAAATGGAAATCGATGGAAATTTAACCGGTTCACAGATCTGCTCTCCTGGTTTTGATCACCCAGTTTAAAATGTAAAAAATTTACAGATTGACAGACTGTGGCAATCCTTTCTGAGGGCAGTCTTCTTGTGCAAGATTTTTTTCTGTTACTAATCAAGAGTTATGTGGTTCTGTATATTGTTCTAAAAGTAGGGATTACGTTCATTAACAGTCTGGTGGCAAAATTTCTGTTTCATTCGTTTTTCTGTTCTTGCAAATCACAGAGTCAAACTGATCCCTTTTTGCTTCCTGATTTTATTGTTCTTGGCTAGGTTAGTTCATCTCGATCTGAAAGGAGCGCCACCAAAACCCTCATATTTAGAAAAGGTTTGTTTAATTCTTTACATTGACTTCAAATCATTTCATTACGTTGTACTCAAGAGACATTTATCATATTCCATGAGGCATCCTATGATGTTCTTGCACAGTACTCTTGTATTGTTCATTTCAAACTGAAATATCTTCTGTATTTGCAGCTCCTACCACTTTTCAAAGAATGGGGTGCAACTGGCTTGCTTTTGGAATGGGAGGACACATTTCCATACAATGGTGGACTTTCGGTCATTGGCTCAAAACAGGAGCAAGGTCAACCATACAGTGGAGATGAAATAAAACGCATCTTCAATGCAGCTAAGGAATGTGGTCTTTCCATAATTCCCTTAGTACAGACATTCGGTCACCTAGAGGTAATATTCAAATTTACTTGCTTCACTTTAAAATTTACCTGTTTCGCTTAACTTTTTTCCCTTTCAAATGCACTTTAAAATTAGGCCCATGGTGTCTTAGACTTCTCATATTTTGTTCGTTAATTCCTAAACTGCAATAGAATAGTTTTCTTACAACACATTTGCTTTTACAGTATCTCCTGAAGCATAAGGAATGGCAGTGTTTAAGAGAAGTTGATAAGTACCCATCTTCAATCTGTCCTTCACATTCCAGTACTGTGGAAGTTATTTGGGAGATGGTCAAGCAAGTCATAGATTTCCATTCTGATAAAACTGATCTGGAGTACCTTCACATTGGAGCAGATGAGGTTGAGCTCCTGGAAAGTAAATGGAATTGCTAATTTTGAACTCTTTTTTGTTTTGTGATTTGTTTTCTCACATGTTTTTAGGTTTGGCATCTAGGATTGTGCAAAACGTGCTCTCAGAGAAGTAGAAACACAGTTGAAGGGCGAGCGCAGCTGTTTTTGGACCATGTTCTGTTGATCGCTAAGCGTACTAGAGAGTCATACCCCAAACTAAAGATTATAATGTGGGATGACATGCTTAGATCAATCCCTGATTCTGTTCTTAAAGGTGCAGTCCTTGTATTTAATAGCAGTATTTTTCAAACTGAATTCAATATTTAAAAAACGTCTTGCCTCAATCATTTACTTTATACTTACAGATAGTGGCCTTGGGCAGTATGTGGAGCCAATGGTGTGGTTGTATGTGGCAGGAGATGCTTTCCACATTCCTGATGGTAAGTTGCATGGAGATATATGAAAATGGAAATCTATTCTTATTGTTAGTATTTTCAAATGAAGTCATTACTTTGCTCTTTTATTCCGTCAGGATTGTGGGAAAAATATGGTTCTATATTTTCATCCGTATGGGTGGCATCTGCCTTTAAAGGGGCAACAGGAAGTTGTCAGCAGTTACCTATCTTAGCGCATCATATATCAAACCATGAGCAATGGCTCAAAGAACTTCCAACAATTGCTTCAAAATTTGGTACATTTTGTGGAGTAGCCCTCACAGGGTGGTCTCGGTAAGTACCTTTAATTATTTCTATCCATTGCAAAACCATGATTTAACAATACTGTAGCGTAAGTACATTTTTGTCATTCTGTCTCTTAAGACAGGAAAATCAGCTTTACTTACAAGATAAGTTCTTCATATGAAATACCTGAGATTTATTGAAGGATTTCATTACTCCTTTTATAAAAATACTTACTTTCACAAATTTCAGATATGACCATTATGCAACTTTGTGTGAGTTGCTGCCTGTGTCATTGCCAAGCCTTGCTCTCTGTCTTCGTGTCTGGGTGAATAATGGATTTTCAAGCCAAGTTAGGCAAAATGTGGCCAGAACTTTAGGATTTACTGAAGAATTGTTGATAGGTATTGAGGTGATTCCAAGGTAAAGATATTTTCTCACTTAAACCAGATTCACTGTTTAATTGTGTTAGGAACATATTACTCATTTAATTCAAACTTTTTGTTTTCTCTCTTTGCCAATTCTTGATATTTGAAAGACCAAGGCCAATTTCTGCAGAACTATCCTTCCCAGGGTGGAAAGCTTTAACAAGCATAGACCTTTTTTTAAATTTAGAACATCAAAGCCGAATACATCTGGATAGCAGTCAGTGAGTACAATTTTCTCACCAAATGATGTGCACATCTTTTATATATTAATTATGATTTTTCTACCTTCATTAGAGTGCCATACATGGTGAAACTCAACGCCTGTTTTGAAATTGCTTGTTATTGATGGGTCTGACTGAGTTCAGAGCATATTTTCTTTTTTTGACTCCAGGATCAAGACATGGCTGAATTCGTGGCAGATCAAAAGAAAATTTGGGAATCCTATGCACATAGAGACATTTATACCACCATTGGCTAGGTAAGATAAAACGCTTCTTTAACCTTTCTTATCGGTATTTTCGATCAAGTATGTTTGAAAAGGAACCCTAAATTTTTCAACAGTTTGATTGTTGAGCTTGACAACGTGGAGAGATTCTTACGAGAAAGTTTAGAGCCTCTAATTTATCCAGTTGCCATAGAAGAATGGGTAACCACCTGGATTGACCCGTTAAGAGAACAAGTTCAAAAGCTAGTTGAAGACGCTCAGACTCAACTTAAAGTTCACAGTGATGGAGGGCAGTAGGCTTTCTGAACAAAAAGCAAGCGGTGTGGTACTGCCAACAGAATTTTGATTCAAGAAGTTCAGCTTGTTCAACACTTATATTTTACTGTAAATAAAAGCTGTGTCATCTTGGCCAAGCTCTACTCTTATGTGCCTGCTTCTTTGAAGTTATAGAACAACCTGTAGAAAATCAATTTAAATTCCTGATGTAAGAAGTTTATAGCAATAGTGACAACAATAACACTTTAGCTCGTCGTTTCAATTGTTGTTGCTTGGTTCCCATCGTCAGTTATTCATTTTAGAACCAATATCATGTCAGTTTCTTGACAGAAAGAGAACACAAATAAGACATCATTTGGTGAGGACTTTGTTGATGTGTCAAATTCTGGACTAGATCATCTTAAGATGACATGTGTTGGAAATGTGGGCTTCTCTAAAATGAGTGCCCTACACTGGAAACAGGTAATGAACAACATCTACGTTTTTCTTCCTGTTCTCAAACTACTTTTCTGAGAAATATGTTTGGGGGGGGGGGGGGGGGGGGGGTTAAGACAAGCACATGACAATGACCATTTTCTCCAAACTTGCCACTTATTTTAAATAAGACTTCACTCCAATTTTGCAGAGAGAAGAGCAAGACGTAATGAACATAATTCACAAACAGAAAGTGGCATGTTTGAAGATGGTAATATTTCAATTGCAGGTGAGCAAAAACTAACAGATGTTCAAGATTCAGTTTCCTGAACATGATGTATCTGATAGTTTTGGTTCACTCCTGACTGAACAGAAGCAGAATGATCTGCTTGTTCGTGAATTGAAACATCACATCACAGAAAAGAGTAAAGAGTCTGCATCTTCACACAAAAACTCGTGCTCAAACATGGCACATACGTTGAGTTCTGACCACAAATTTGAAGCAGTGTGGAATGACCTTAAAGAATTGAAGAATGTTGTTGAAAACATGGTTTTAAACAAACAGAAAACTGAGAAAGAATTTGCTTCACCTGAAATCTGCAAATCTCAAAAGGTAAACCTGTATGTAAAAATATTAAAAGAAGTTAGAGGAGGAAAGCTAGCAATTACTTTAAATTGGTTCGAACTTCAATTGCTAAGGTTGTGAACCTAAAAAGAAAGATCAAACAACTTGAGAAGGAGATTGACCGTCAAAAACTATTACGTCAGCAATTGGAAACACAGATTGAAACTCTAGAGGATGCTCACATGCAATTAATTGCGAGATTTCACAAGCAGCTCAAATTACAGAAAAAAAAAGTTTCATCCGAAGTGAGTACAAGTTTTTCAGCAGAGCCAAATATAAATGATAAGAGCAGCCTATCACAGAATATGTTCAACAGATGCAGGCGTTGCTGATTAAGGCTAGAACTACACATGTAGTGAGTGAGGCAAATCTAGGATTACAGAGAGAAAAGCAGCTCGAGCTATACATCTCAGCTATGCAAGAAAGATTCCGAGATATTTTGATACATGTTCAAGCCAGGAACACGAAGAGTCACCACAGTTACCGTCAGGTACGTTTAAAAATTTTGAAATTTGTTTGAAAGCTTAATAAGCTAATTTTGTCTGCAAACATATGCAGTTTTGTACGATTGATTTCCTACTGCTCCTATTGACATTTCCATTGACCCTGTGTGACAGATAATTGATGAGCTGGAGAAGAAACTAACAAATTCTCTGACAATACTCTAAATGGTATTAATCGCGGCATCTTTAACTCCTAATAATTGGGCTGAGATGAGAAATCTGGTAATTACTAATTGGATAAAATCAACAGTCACTTTTATTTCATGATACTTCTTTACAGGCAGTTATAAATAGTTGACAAACACGATTGCATAAGATTTTAAATAACATTCGAAAAACAGCAATTTGAAGGAAAGATAGGATTAATTCTTGACTTCTGTAAGTATTATAAAAACCAAAACAACTCAAAAATATTGCAGATTGAAAGTAATATGAACAAAATTGTACGATGAGTGTCAATTTAAGTTAAATATCCATGAGAAAATGATTTTCCGTCTACAATGAAAGAAAGTTCCAAAGATCATGGACTTATGTTAAGAGGTCCATCAAAACTTTGTGACAGATGAAAGGCATTAACTAAAGAAGCTAATTGCAAAAGTAATCCAAGTAACTCGAGGGGAAGAAAAATCAGATTGCCCATGATCAATACTGCAATTCAAAAATAGATTAATAAATTATAAAAGCATGATTTCCTATTTGTACTCTATCTCTCTCCCTGTCTCTATTGTGACCTCCTTTCTTAGTAACAGAGCAGAGGTAACATGAAGTAATCTCAGTCTCAAAAATCAATACGAAGAACAAAGAATAAATAAAAGTTCATTCAGAGCTGTTGATATAATTCGGAGCTCTTCAATGTTTGCGGACAGTTCCAGAACTAACATTCACTGATCAAGATTCAAGGAATCCATCAATTTATATACATATATATTCATATTAAAAAAAAAAAAAAAAAAAAAAAAAGAACCATGTCCTGCTGTTATATTAACTTTCCTAAGATCACATGATATACTCTTTAGTTAAGTCAAAAGAGTGCTTACACACTGATTGAAAATTAAGGCTAAACTGTACAAAGCTACTGTCTTGAGTGAGAGGATTAGTCCATCTGCGCCAAGTTGATAAGGTACAATTCTGCCAACACACATGGCATGAAACAAGAGATAACCGCCGTGCTATGAATATAATTAATGCCTAAAATTTAGATAGCTAAGCATACGAGGGTGATTTAAGTGGCCATCATATGAAGGTGTACATGAATGACGACAAGTCATCCAATATGGGATCAGTATTGTGCAGAATCAGATGGATTATATTTTTTTTCAAACCCTTAATTCCACATTTCAAACATTCTCCAGTCATCCATTTTAGAAGAAATGTGATATAGTTTGAATGTCAAAACACATGCGTGAAAACAAAATACAAGTTATAATTTTAAAAAAGAGCAGCGAGAATGATTCCTTTAGCTTTGGTATCTACCTATCAACTTGGTTTTGCTTCCGCTGAATTTGATTGATTACAAAACAAAATACTATCACATGAGGAATTCATAAATTTTTGTAAAGCAGTAATTTGGAAATTAATGAATTAACAAATGATTTGTAGACAGATGATGACAGAAAGTCTGAGGTGCACATCTGAGCAAAGACATGTGAGCTCACCAAAAATAGTGCAGAGCATCACAAGACGTGTTAATCCACAGTTTGAAGTATTGGTGATATTGATCAAATAAAGTTATTGTTTCAATGCTTCATTGGACTTTGTTCTATGTATTCTGAATATTATTGGAGGGGAAGTATGAGTAATCTCAGTGATAATCATTGTGCTTTATAATAAAAATTAATCAGTCACTACTTCATACATCATGCTCAAAGAGAATGAACTATCACATTGAGGCAGTTCTAACTGCTCAAGAAACATTAACATTCATTAACCAGTAAGGAACACATGATCAAAAAATCACATTCAGTACCTATCTGTCAGCTCAAAAACCACACAAATAGAAAAAACATTTTTCCCACACAATAACTTGGAAGGATACAAATTGAGCTCACCTTGTGATTTTTGTTAGGGGGCACATTTGTAAGACATGATTTTTTATAACATTGCAAATTTTTCAACTGTTACTGCTAGTAGATATCATTTAAAGATGAAGAAAATTATAGCTCCTGACAAAAGCAACCAACAGCAGAGTGTCTCAATATACAGACAAAATGAACTAAGTAAGATGGACTTGCATTCTGTTTAGCCACAAGATAACAAAAACAGAAAAAGGTACACATGCGTCAGTCCGGCAGGTCCATGTGGATAATTTCATGAATTCTAAAGGCTACTGCACATGTAACTATGACACACTCAGAAGGGAGTGGGAACAATTAATTTGATTGCAATGATTTCTCCTGTCATAGATACCCAGTTCGCCAGCGTTCCAGGTCATAAATTAAGGAAGATGAAGGAGATCTCACAGTCATTGGAATTCCATGAGTTTCTTGTGGTAGAATAGTAGGTACCTGAAGAAAAATGTCATAACAGAACTTATTTTGGTTACAACATCAAGCTTCCAACTTGAAACATTGCATGTTGCGATCATGAGAATTGAAGAGAATAAAACCTTGACAAACTCGATCAAATATGTAATATATATATATATATATCTTTTTAAATCAAAACATTAGCTAATTCTTACAATTTAACATAAAAATTATTGACATGATGTTCCTTTACTCACCCTTCACTGTCCAGGACCTCTTGTAAGTTGGCTCTTGTTATCATATGATCATCACATTTGAACCAATGGTTATTTTGTTGCCTGACATATGCAGTGTAATGCCCAGCATCTAGAGTACCCAGATGATTGATCACTGCAAATAATGAGTACCTGGCCAAAAAAAAAGTAAAATAATCAGACAAAATTTTAAAAAATTATTTAAAAAATGACATTTTTTGAGAAATTTTAAAGGAATTTGATTACAGAGAAGGATGCTGGTGACAAGAACTCTACGGCAGTGAAATAAGCAGAATTTAATAAAACTGTTACTGTATTTCAGATATAAAATTATTATTTTTTACCTATTATCTGACAGGCTAAGTGGCCCCTTTCCACTGCCATTCCAGTCAGTGGCACTGTCACTGCAGCTGCTGCTTGTGCTACTACTGCTGCTGCTACTGACTCCACTGTTAAAAAGGTTTCTGTTGTTTCGGTAATTAGACATAAATGGAGTCATATCTAATTGTTCAGGAAAAGAGATGTACGTTGAGATCTTCTTGTGAAGTCTAGATGAATGTTCAAACCTCTGAAAATTGATAAAGGGTGTGTTTAGAATACTTGAAACATTATTGGACACAGGGTGCTTACAAGACCACCAGCAAAGCAAGAAGACGAACCTTTAAATGAAAGCTAGCAACAACTGGCAACTTTTTCATTGTTAATTGCTTGGTTGATTCCTGATAGCTTTGACAGTTATTGCATTTGATCTTGGCAGAAGAACCTAAATGCTCAGCCCGAGTAAATCTTTCTAAACAGTCAATAAGGGTAGTTGGGCCACTGCTAACTTGTTTAGATGATTCATTTGACAAGGAGATGTCTGAGCCAGCTGTAGTGTTGAAGGAACTATCATCTCCAACATTACTACCACATCGTGTTGCTGTTCCAAGATCCAATGAAATATCCCAAAAAGGATCTATAGTTGTGGAAACTCCACTAGGAGCAGAAAATAAAATAAATGAGAAAAATGAAAATGAAGTAATAATGAGAATTATTTTATGTAAAATGAACATACTTGCAAGCCTGACAAACTACATCCGACTGCAATCCTCCAGTAAAAATTGTGTCAATTATGCATGAGCACTGATGTGGATTATCTCTCTGTGAACTTTCATTCTCTGGTAGTGCTGGAGCAGAGGCCTTACAATGTCTGTGCAAAACATCAAGAGTTGCGATGAAGAACTCGTGAGCATCCTGTTGCTCATATCCAGCAAGATGACGAGCATGAGTCCATATCATATGCAGCAGTCGGTGGAGAGTTAGTGGTCCTTTGTTGCCTGAATAAAACTGAAGACAGACAATCTAAATAAGTGAAAGTAATAAAGGATGGCACTTATTGTGTGCAGTTAGACTGGTCTGGTTACTTCTATTTTAGAAAGTCTTATAAAGCCTTAATTTAACAGATACAGTAACAATTTATCTCAGGAAGAAATTTGAGTGTTCGCTAGAGTTAAATATTCTAAGAATTTTCAAAATACCTTCCATTGATATTTTAACTCAGTTATTTCATGAACAATTTTTTTTTTTTTTAGCTTCTACAGAAATGATTGTCAAAATGAGACTACTACATAAATATATCATACCATACCTCTTGAAAGAGTGTTGAAACCTCGCAGACTAAACAACCAGGCTGATCTTCTGGACGACAAATATGTTCTTCTGTTAGAAAATGATCTCTTAACAAAGGTGTATGAGTTAAGGCCTGAACTATGCAATTCATAAAGCAGGTATTTCCCAAGTTAATTAGACCTCGAAGCCCTACAACATGAAAAAAAATAAAATAAAGGATCGTTCAAAAACAAAAAGTAAATTTACCACAAGCTGATGGCTACTATGTTACCGATAGCAACTCCAGGGACAATTCTGCGCCGCCTGGGATTTTTAAGAAGGAGCTCTAGAACTTCTGCAGATGGTTCCCATGGTCTGTATAAAGCTCCCATTCCCAACCTGTGACCGGCCTTCACTACTAATTCATGAGCAACGTTCAGTAGGTCGTCATCATAAACATATGTCCCACATGCTATACACAGCACATTTCCATGAGAGAGCTCAACAGCTGGGAATAAAATGACAGATTCAGTCAGAAAGTATAAGAAAGGCGAATTTTACTGCAAAAAACCCAACACTACAGTGCAGTTCTCAAAGGTAGTGTGAGTATAATTGAGAAATTTGCGTTAATAATGCTGACAATAAAAGAAAGTGGGTTGTCTTATGAGCTTGAACACAACTCACCAAGATAATGCTTCTTGTGTTTTGCGTGGTCTTGTATATGGTGACCTTTGTAACAACCAAAGTATACACAGCTAAAGCAACAATGCAGTCGGTAATCAATACTTTTACAGACAAGGCAATAGCAGTTGATAGCCTGTGAAAAAAACAGTACATGAGCAGAATGCTAAAGTAATTAATGAAAAGGACTCCTATGCTACATTATTGTTCTTTGAGGACAAACCCATCATATACGAGATTGAAAAGAAAAATCAGCTCCTTAGCAATAGTTCTGCATGGGTTTAGATAATATCTGACAAACCATTACGACAGCAGTATTCCTTTGATATTGGACTGGTCACATTTGGAACGAAACTTTTGGCCTCTGAATATTTCCACTAGTCGTTTACATGATATTGCAAAATAAATACGAGGCAAACACAACAATGGTTTGAGAATCATTATAAATGAAAATCAGGTAAAATCACTGACAAGATCTGATGAGACTTCGATACAGCTGAAGAACTGTCATCAATGTCATCAATCAAGAGGTTATTCACCCCCAGTATTGAATGAAGTAGCTGCGCTGTCTGTTCAGTACAAATACAAGCCAATTGGTTTTAAATGAAAAACATTATAAAGTTACTTATAATTTGACAATTAACGTTATTTTATAAAGTACCAGCAGATAAATACAAGTGAGACAGAATTGTGGTCTACATTATCATCCGGATGTCACAATTCGTGGCAATTTCAGAACAAAATTGCAAAATATTTCATGGGACGTTTCAATATTCTTGTTCACAGCAACAAAATAAATTTACACGCGGAAACAGAGTGAACTGTCAACGTGAAGCTCGAGTAAACAGACGCACCTTCCTCTTTCTCGCAACGGAGTTGGAAGCTGCTACGAAGCTGGAAAAAATTAGTCTATATAATTCAACACCTTCTGCTGCTTTTATTTCTTGTAAATGCGGACATCCAGTGTCACACATTTCTGATTCGAAAGAACCTTGGCGATAGGAGCGGCGCTTTTAATCGCTTTAAATTCAGTTCAGTGAACTTGCTGATTTACTGATCCTCAGTCTGCTTGCCCCTTCCCTTCGCTTTCGTCCCGGGACGAGACGATAGATGCCTTACAACTGAGAGGTGGCAACTCGTGAAATGCGAGTCTCTGATTGGCTGGTTGCTCCATTTCGGTCCGCCCCTTCTACATCGCTTTAACGACTTACAGAGGTTACCGAGCATGAGTTGAGAGGAGAGAGTGCAGCATCTATCCTAGCACACCCTTCTAGGATACAGCAGCAAGGCAGTTGTCAGTTTCGTCAGTACAGTTAGTATTTGCAAGTGTCAGTGTGTGGTGGTGTGTTGTGTCTTTGTGTTTTTGGCTATTACAAACAATTCTTCTGACGTCCTGAAGACACCAAGGAAATGTCTGTGCATGGGATTACAGTACGTATTGTGGTTTTCTATTTTCTTTCGCTATTTTCTGTCGGACTGTAGTGGCCAAGCGTTAGATTCGATGTCTCTGTTTGAACTCCAGTTTTCAGTCGTTGACACAACTGTTTTTGTGATTATGAATTTCTGCATAATTTTTTCTGTGCTTTCAATTGAGCTTAGTCAAGATCATACCTCTTCTTATCGTTCTAATCGACAGTAATTTGTGTCATCTTCACTCCACTCTGAGACCGAACTTGTAGGAGTGCAGGTTAGATGCTTCTGACAACCACTTTGTATATAATCCATCCGAACTAAATTAAACAACTAAATGTCCTGTCTTCTTTGGGTTTTTCGAATATTTTTCTCCGAAGCAATACGTCTGAATTTCATAGTTTCTTCTTACCACGCAGTACTTACGAATGATGGAATTATGTTGTACATGATGCTTTATCTTGGAATTGAGAAAACTTTAAGCGCAGTCGATTAGTAATTGATTTGTTAGCCTGGTCTGTAGTTCTTCGTTCAGTCTTATGACATGAGGAAATTGATTTGGATGATTCGTCCAGAACCATTATGATGATCAATTGTCCTTGCAGGGGTCCGATTCTAACAGATTTTTAAATCTGCAAGGGAGTTGTGTTGTCGTAGACACATTACTTTCCTTGAAAGAAGTTTACTTTTTTGCTTAGTTGTTGTAAGCTTTAATTTTTGTAGTTTACAATACAAAAAAACACCCTTAATCTGGTTTCCAATGGGTTTATGTCATGGACGCCGTATGCTGTGTAGGCAAGTAGACAATGTGACCTCCTGACCCTTGCAAGTAGACAATGTGACCTCCTGACCCTTGCATGTAGACAATGTGACCTCCTGACCCTTGCTTGTAGACAATGTGACCTGCTGACCCTTGCAAGTAGGCATTGCAAGTCAAGATAATACATGCTATCCTCCTTGTCCCGGTTTCTCTGCTGGGGACGGTTCGCCCGCGATTCAATCGATGAGTTTTCCTCTCCAGACTGCACTGCAATCTTGGGTGGAAGGAGAGGAACCTGCCGTGTTGCTCTTCCTCGCCGCATCGAACGATCTGTTCTGTAACGTGTGGAACGTGCACCTCTTGTGCCGGTGAGGGAAGGACGACGAGCAAGG
>CABIKL010000707.1:0-19736 GCA_902196195.1 Aptinothrips rufus
AAAAAAAAAAAAAAAAAAAAAAAAAAAAAAAAAAAAAAAAAAAAAAAAATCCGACCTTATTTCTCCCCTGTTTTTCGGGCAGGGCTCCCCAAAGCTAGCATATTTTCGTTCCAGTGAAGACGATGGTAGATACCTTGCTCGGGCGCCACCTCAGGCAAGTAGGTGGCGGAGCGCTTGTTGCCCTTCTCGTTGTGGAACTCGATGCGGATGCCGTGCACGCCCACCGTCCAGTCCAGGTAGTCCTGCGCGTCCTCGAAGTGGCGCAGGATGGAGACAGCCACCCGCAGCCGGGGCAGCTCGTCCCGCGTGATGGGGCTGAACCGGGAGTCCCGCACCGCGCTGCACAGGCAGAGAGCAGAGGGTAATCGAAACGGCGTCGAAACGATACGGAATCGACGAAATATGTGCATCGAGACGATATCGAATGGACGTCGTTTCGACCACCCATTTGTCACTGGGTTTAAATTAATTTTGGGCTTTTCCAAGTGCTGATCACTTAACCAGCTTTTTGCACATGGAATACATTCCATAGATTATTTTTGAATATTTTGTGGAATATGTAAAGAGGAAATGGTGGAACACATTCCAATTTCCACCAAAATTTTGACCCGTTTTGAGAAAATTGCTCTTTAATTTCTCTGATGAGGCACGGAATATGTTACATTACCTGGAATATATGTGACATATGGAATATTTTCTATGGAATATATTCCACAATATTCCAAAATGTATTATGACTTTGCAATTTTCAGCTTTATTTATTGGAATACTTGGAATATTTAGAATATCTCGAGTATTTTGGAATAGGTGGAATATTTTGGAACACAGTGGCATACATGGAATATGGGGAGTGTTCCTGTTTCATCCTTGGGCTTCTCTTGCTCCATCTGAAAACTCACATCGTTGTTATGGGCTATTTGCATCCAGATATAATCAAGAGCATAGCATGTTAATTAACTGTTCCCTAGTCGCTGGTTGCATAACATTATCAACAACAAAAATTCAAAAAAATATCGATTGCACTTTTAAAGTACAAAAATGTGTAAAAGGGGACAATCTTTCTTTTTTTTACTGTACCAATCAGATCAATGAAAATGAGAAAATATTTTCCCCTTTGTTTTATTTGCTGCCCAGCAATCACCAGACATCACTAGCGATGATAACCTAATGACCTAGCTGCTAGGTTTGGTTTCAGAGTGGTCTGTGTGTACTGTGTTGGGAATGCAATAAGTGTGATGATGTACAGGTCATGAACTCTATGCATACAGATAAGACTTGATGAACTGGGAATGACCCCTTTCTCCTAAAGCTTGCCTCCAATTAAACAATCTGTTAAATTTTGACAATATTGCAACAAAAATAATGCGCAAAAAATCTTATATGAATAAACGGGAGATTTCATCTTACATTTAAACACATAAAGCATACTTACTTATCACAAGCTTAACTTTGGATGAAGAGACAAAACATTTTGAACAAATATTTTAAAGCGGGAGATTAATAGAAGCTCACATTGACGATTTCTCAGGTTTTAGCCTCAAGAGTGTAAGAGTTCATTAACACTATGAAAAAACTGGATTAAGTTTTGTAACAGATTTTGACTTAAAAATAGAAAGTCAGTGTCTTCAATCAGAAAACTTAAGTAGGTGAACCATAACCATTTTAATATTGAACAGTAATAATCCAAGTTCAATTGTGGTACAAACCTAGTAACTGCATACTCGCGTAGTCCACAATGGAGATTCATTGCAGAAAATGTTCCGATGCAACCACGCAACCGCCTGTCTTTTCCAATTTCCCAAGTCACAAAGAGTGGACTGCAAACAAAGTTATTGTTACATCTTGAACACAATTTGAAAAAAAAAAAAAGAAAGGAAACTTAAAAATTTACTTAAGTTATACAGAAAGCTAAAATGTGTCAACAAATGCAAGAATAAAGATGGTTGTATGACTAGTTGTGAAACAAAGGAGACAATGGGCAGAAGACATGACAAAGTGCAATGACCTGGACTAAGCCAAAAGCAGCATATATGTTGCTTTTTATTTTGCACTTATGGTAAGAATAGTGCAAACTGAGCAAAGTTAGACAATTATGAGACCAGAAAACTTGGAAAAAAAAAATGAAATGGGAAGAAAGAAACAAAGGAAGCGACATATTTTTAACAAGGATCATAAATATTTAGCACTATAAGAGAAAAACAAAAAGATTATAAATTAAATGAGGGGTAGGGAATTGTTTCCTAAATAGAAGTAAAGGGGCATCATGATGAATGTGCAAAATGGTGTAGGCTTCTGAATCGAATATTATCATTTTGCAGAACAAAATTCCATCATAAGACAAAATTAGAAATTCAGAATAACTAAAAAAAATCAGCTGAGTAAGAACGCGGTTCACGTAGAATTCGTCACGAAATGAGTTAATGTTCGTTCTTCAGATAGGTTATGTTTTTGTGCAGAAGAAACCCCCCTCTATGACCTACATAACCAAGCAACACAGTGCAATGTCAACAAAGACTAGCCATGATATGCTTCTCAAATCATGGCTTTTCTTCGCAGAGAAACGGAACCGCAAAGCAAAAGGGGTTAAAACATCAACTTACTATGGATCGTTGCTAAATGTTGGGTTTTTCGGCGCCTCCAGGCTGTGTAAATGAGAGTAGAGGACGTCAAAGCAGAAGAATCCCATCTCGGGGTGGGCGACCATTCCGTTCTTTATTCCATTCTGGGGTCCTACAGTTCCATTGCAAGCCACACTTGATGAATTATTGAGTTTCTGTTTCTTTGCTCCACAACAACCAGAGGCCATGTTCACTCTTTCCCGTCCCCAGTCCGTCTCACACTCACAAATCTGCCTCACACCTCGCCTTGCACCTCGCCGTCAACGCCGTCCGTCCCCCTCCTGCCTTCCCTCCGCACTGCCCCGCTCTCCCTCCTGCGCCTGGTTCGCGCCTAGCCACAGCAGCTGACTTCGGATGACGTGAGCAGGCGAGTGTAGAGGGCGGCACTGTCGCGGCGCAATCAGCTGTTCTTCGACGTCCTGGCGCGCGCCGATACCCCGCGCTACGCGCCACCTTCGGGGAATGCTTTTGAATCGTCGGTGCTCATGGTCGGTGTTTTTACACCATGGCGTCAAGTCACGAGCGCGATATCTGGAAACTGCGTAATTTTCAGCAGGCTACTCTTTCAGATCTAGCTATTTCTCTGCGTTCGTAAGTTGGTGATTCAGTAATAAGTACAGTATTGCATCTAAATACAGACCCATTGAGGAGAAATGGTGGGTCGATTCGATACCCATTTCTCACTGGGTACATTGCCTGGTGGAAAACACCGCGCAACGCTGTTGTCAAATTTCTACATTCCATTTTGTTTTGAGAAAAGCTCAGTAATGACAAATTGTCTCTCTCCAGTCGACATTATGCATTGTAAGTTACCTAACTCTGTGCGGGAAGTCGATTGATAGATTTGACAGATGTATGTATTTCAGTCATTGCAGTAGTAAAGCGCTCGTATATTTCGGGAGTACGTTAAGGCGCGGTTGGTTCGCGTTGGTTTTAGATAGACTAATAGAGGTTGAGTAGCGAGTGTATTTTCATAGGTCGGACGATCTGCGACAGAGTAGTCCTCGGCTATGAGAGATTCGTAAAGCCACTTTCTGCGTTGTCTTGAGAGCAAGGTGCTTGAGATAGTGTGTGGTTGTTTTGAGTTCCAATGCCGGTGAAGGCTATACAAGGTTAGGGTTGAGGATGAATCAAAAACAGTCATTATTGTGCCATTCATGGCTTCTGATAATGCCACTACGCGTTTTATTGCTTGTGGATTATTGGATTACATTGGCGATGTTATCCAGCTCTGATTTGCTAAAGAAAATAATAATAAAAATAATTCAATTATAACAAACATTAAAAGGCAAATCAGATCCTGATGCACTTCACCACGGGGTATTCACTTCTCTAAAGTATATATTGTAATTTTAGAATTATGTTTTGTTCACCACTACTTTTTCTGCCATATAAAGAGATGATACATTCAATGATTGGTAAGTCCAGTTCCTTCAATAGATATGTTTATGGTACAGTGCGGATATGGTAAGGACATGTCATAGTTAATTATTAGCACACTGCGCCGTTTCACATAAGTGCTCAAAACTGGCTACAGGATTTTGGAATTTTTCTGATTAGCATTTTAAGTTTAGTGTTCGTAACAAACTGTTCAATGTGCACTTCGGGTTTGATTATACGAATCCATTCTAATACATTAATTGCATAAAAAGCACTTACCGGTTACACTCGTAAAAATAAAGATGAACAGCCACTCAAAAACAAGGAAGAATATTTCCATTTTGATCCGTCACATTTGTAAATGTATAGTTAACTCACTGGGCATGGAGACAGAGGGGGGAGCCCAAAGAAATTGCAAAAAGATCACGAGATTCAGTTCGCCGAAGTCATTGCGTCGACATAATCCCAGTCAAAAATGAATCGACTCGAATTCGAATATTTTGTCGATAACACGTATCGAACCGACGTCTTCTTGTCCCGCAAATTGACGTCCATTCTATAATACCTACCAACCTACCCCACCAGCCGAGTTAAAGAGTCAGATTGGCAAGCCGAGCTTAGAGTTGCAGGGGCGAGGACATAGGACCAACAGGCTATCCAGGCCCCACGCCACGCCACGCCACGCCAGGCCACGAGCAATGACGTTGTCTTTCTTACGGAGTCCCGGTGCTCCAAAGTGTAACCCTGCTGAGAAGCGCGACCAACGAAGGGTTAAGAGCTTTGCTCCCTTTACCTGCACTCCCATTGAGAAATGGATAGTTCGTCGACCTGCGGGACAAAATCACGTCGAGCCGACGTCGAATTCAGATCGATTGACGTGATCGATGAAATTTCGACAAAGCATTTCTCTCTGCGGAACTGGTTAGTGAGTCCTTCCTTAAGATCCCGAAGCTAATCTACCTGTGAGAGCGGGAACCCATACTTCCAGCGAGATAGAGTACTCACCAATGATTTTCGTTATAGTGGAGCTCCGAATGGGCTATTCTTCCTTTGACATGGGCTTACAATTTAAAAGTTGATATCTTACTCTCTAAAACAGCGTATCTCAGCCATATATACATATATTATTGATTGCGATAACAGTCTCAACGAATTATTTCCTACCTATTCGCTTCCGTCATTAAAACGACTTAAAATATCTTAAATATATATTATTGTCACATTTATTTACGGTCCAGCGCAAAGAGGCTCTCTTTGGTCTTTTATCGAATTTTACTACTTTTAAAAAAGGAAACGCTATCTTGTATATCATCTGGACAGGACCCGTGAACTTGTCTTCGGCCTTACGTTACTTAACTAGCGCTTTTTAAGCATTCAGTCCGTCAGGTACCGCACCACTATCCTGAGAATTGGAAACGAGAACGAGTGTTTGGTGGCCGCTTCTCAGTAAATTGATTTATGAATGAAAACTCGAACAACAATCACTGGAAAGGCGGTCTCTTCGTCAGCTTTAGGGGCCCAGGTTCGAACCCGCCAATGAGGTATTTCACTAAGAAGAGGAAGAGCAAGATGACCGTGGCGCAACAAAACAAAAACTCGTTTGTTTTGCCGTTCGTCTGCTTCTGCGCATGCTCACGGTAGCTCGGGAGCAGCCGATAAGCAGCCTAACGGCAAAACAACAGAAAGTTTGTTCTATTGCACAGCGGCCATCTTGCTGTTCCTCTTCTCATTAAAACACCTCATTACCAAACTGATAAGCACTGACACCACGCGAGGTCCACGGAGCGAACAGATTTGCTGCAGCAGCGTACGTAATGCAGAATACGGACAGCTAAGACTTTTGACAAAGCTAAGATTCAGCTATATGCAGCTGAGGCTTTGACTGCTTTAGCTAACAAGTTTGGCTGACAGACCTATATCGTAGCTATAGCTGCTAAAATCTTAGCTGCCCACATTCTGCAATTGCCTTAGATGCTGCAGCTACTCTGTTCCCTCCGTGCACATCTCATCATACAATGGTATAACCGGATATAACCGACCACTCGCAAACCTAAATATAGACTTCATTGCAGCAGTAATGGTGACTTGCGTGATCCTGCACGAACTACATTACTGGGAACACAAACGACAACAAATGATAACGAACATCCCAGTAGGAACTTATAAGAAAAACTCGGAATAGCTAGCAAAAGAAATCAAACTTTTCGCGTGTCGATGTCATAACAAATTTAAAAGAGTACCTCATCCAACGTAACCAGTCACATTAATTTCTTTACAACAAATAACGAGAACAATAGCGATCTTTAAATATTTTGCACTAATATCACGACACTCCAGAAGTAAATATAGAACGGGAGGACGCAGCAGTGTGATTGAACTTGTTCGAAGTTACGGACGCTCCCGAAATTGACAGGCGATTTCTCCAGCTAGAACGAAATCTGCCCCTGAAAGTCTCATGAATTGACCTATTTGCCACGTGCGCGCCCCGTTGAGAGAGGACTAAGAAATCCCAAACCTCCACATACTCAACACAATCACATCCAAATAACAATACAACAATAACAACAAAACTCTCTTGAGCATCACACCTGCGAACGCAATGTAGAAGAAACAGTTAGTTGAGAATTCAGCAGCTGCAGCAGTCACTGAACACGACCATGGTTCACACAACATGCTGGTTTCACACGCGTGACGTCATCGGTCAAGTCTTCAGCGCTCGTACATAGAAAACACCCTGGAAAACACCCGTTGAAATATCTAGAAGCTCGATATTCCACTCAGCTTCGCACTGGATTCAATAGAATTCGAGGGTGGAAGTGGGGATCAATTCTTTGCGAGCGGATACTTGAGCCACATGAGCACTACTTTTCATCGTCCTCGTACACGCCTCACACCAGTTATCACAACAAGCTAACATAAAACCACGTCCCTTCCATGTTCAGTGCCTTTGATGTCAGCAGCTTCGTGACTCGTCCAGCGATTGCGAAGGCGATCTAGCTGTCTCTTTTGCACGTCTTCAGTTCGCGTAAGTCTGTCGCTTTCGCGCCCGTGAGCCACTCCCAGCACTGGACCAGTCGCTCCAGGGCTGCACGGAGTCGTTTCACGATCCCTGTTACACACTACGCCCGGAGAGAAACGGGTGATCAAAACGATGTCGAAGCGATGAGAACAGTCGAGATTTTTATCGAAACGATATCGAATCATCGACGTCGCTTCGACCATCCATTTCTCACTAGGCAGCGCCTCTGTCTCTCAACTTCCAGTCTGTGGGATGATGGCCAAACCGCATCACTGTCGCCGCGAACCAGCTCCAATACTCCACGCTTAAGAGTGTCTCACCGCTGCTGCCGCGAGGGGAACATCGCCGAGGAGGCGGAGGCCGCCAGGACGCCGCTCAGCGTAGAGACGGGAAAGTGGTGGGCTCTGATCGGGCTTTGCATCTGTCTCTCTTCCTCCCGCCGTAAGAGTTCAGTGAGTGCGACAGAGACAGACAGCGCTAGTCGGCTCTAGAACCCACCAGTTTCCCGTCTCTAGCTCAGCGCCAGCAGGCCACCACGACGAGGGGGATCACCAGGGAGGCGGCGGGGCCGGCGGCGCCCGAGTGCAGCACTTTCACGGGGTACACGTTCCCGTCGCGGCGGCCCGTTGGCGAGCGCGTCGAGCTGACCGTCGACGGGGGCGGGCCGGACGCCTCCCCCGTGTGGCTCGTCGTCAACGTGTTCCTCGCCCCGCTGGCCTGCTGCTCCGTGGAGGAGGTCAGCTCCCCTGGAAACACACAACGGCCACACATCCATTCAGAGACGGACTGGAGAACGTGCGAGTGAGATGGAGCTGGGTGAGTGCGAGAGAGACAGCCAGGCGGACATCCCCGCCCTGACATCTCTCTCACACTTCCACGAACTCCGTAAGACTCCACATCACTCGCACGTTCCCCAGTCCGCCCCTGCATCCATCTGACGCCCAGTCAGTGTTCTAAAAGATTATTTTCATTTCGAGATCGAGTACGTAGCAAAGAAAAGCGAGTAACTGTCTTGTATTGGTTCTTTATTGTCTTATTTATGTGAAACACTAAAGTTACTGATCTTAGAATTCGATATTTCATGAAATACAGTAATTCAACTACAAGGAACGCTAGTCACTGCGATCGTACGTAATCAGTTTCAATTCACTTGTTTCTGGCTCTAAGGGTGTTTATTTTGAATGAAAACTTGTAAAAAAATGTGATAAAAGGACAAAAAAGTAAACAATACACGTCGGGGTACACACAGATTTTGTTTGGTATTTTGGATGCACTGTTCAAAAAATACTGGATTTAAAATCAGGATAGTTTTGCAATAGCCACAGCTTTGAAATGACCAATAAAAAGTAGGATACAATTACTCGATTTCCCAAAACAGAGTCCCAATCCCAATACTTTAGCGCTCCCTACGCCCTTCTGCTTCCTATCTGACGGCGCGTTTGAATCACCTCAACCCCCACCTAACTGGTCGCCACTGAAACCTCCTTCCTTTGGAGCAGAGTGGTAGATGGGGATAGAGCCGAAAGCGACGTGTCCGGTGCCGTCATGGGCGCTGCCATTTTGACGGCAGCGTCGTAAACGGCAACTGGTGCGAGAGAGACAGAGGACTGACTGTCGTCAAAATGGTGGCCTCCCTTTCGGCTCTCTTCCAATAGAACACTCTGCTTTGGAGAGGCTGGAGGAGCGGAGCGCCTGCGAGGTAGGCCCGCCTGCCACACAGCCGAGCCGTGCGGGCTGGCCTATCCTCTCTTCCGCAGGCGCCAGGCTGCTCAGCACGGAGCCGTAGGTCTCTACCGCAAACCGCCGTGTTCAAACCCAAATAAAAAAGCGGATTATTGTCAACATTCCCCCCGCTATTTCTGATCTTTAACGAAACGTTTCGATATTTTTCCAAATGTTTTCCAACAATTTTTTTTTTAACTTTTTCGACAATCGATCGGTAATAGGTTGCAGCGAGGGGGCTGCCACTCGTTATTCTTATGTACACCGTACTACTGGATTACCAAGTATTACCAGGAATGACCAACAGCAATCAGACTAAATGTTGCAATACTTTGAAAAAAAAATTCACAAAATATCGCAAAATTTGACACTTTTTGGTGTTTTTACGCCAAAAGGAGCAGTTTATCGTCCAGGTTTTACCAAGCATTACCATGTATTACGGATTCCGTGTACACCGAACTACCAGAGTGGCAGCCCCCTCGGGTTGCAGTCCGTACCTTTCTTACATCGCTCACAAGTCCAACATGGAGGCCTACCTTGCTCGTCGTGTTTCCGGCGGCCGGCCTGCTGCTGCTTGGCCAGCAGCTCCTTGTCCTTGCTGTGCGCGGGCTGCTTGCCCTGGCCCTTCCTGCCGCGGTGCTTGCCCGAGTCGTGCGTGTGTCGCGGCGGCTGCGTGGAGGTGGTGGTGCTGGGAGAGGCGGGCAGGTGCAGCTCTGTCAGGAGGGTCGGAGAGGTAAACATATTGCACTGATAAAAAAAATACTGGTTTTGGGGAACTCTTTCCAAGAAACAGGGGTTAGAGTAATGGCCCTATTTCGGGCCACGCGCCCTAATTCGAGCCACCCCCTTTAAATTACTTGCAGGCTACGTCAGGCCCTAGGCGACAGAAAAATTAAAGAGTTTACAATGTGAACTTTTAAATTTCCATGTCGTTTAGAATCAAGAGTTGCCAGCAAATAATTTTAAGGGGGTGGCTCGAATTAGGGCCAGTGGCCCAAAATAGGGCCATTACTCTAAGTAACACCAGTTTGGGATTCGAAGAATTCATTTTGAGAAGTCGATGCCTCCCTGGAGGAGAAGCCTATCTGCAGAGAGCGAACAGAGACGAGCCTATCTGTGCGGGGATCCCTCTCCAGAAGATAGGCTGGTCTCTGTTCGCTCAGTGCAGGTACGCTACTCTTCCAGGGAGGTATCGAAATATGAAGGAATGCATTTCAGAGTCTTCAGAGTGTCCTGATCATTTTAATGTAGCTTTCAAAATGACCCCCAAAATATTCGATAACTGGTGTTAGGTTACTCGGCCCCTGTTTCTCGGGAAGCGCTCCCCACAAACAAGTTTTTATGGATAGTTCCATAAAAATTTCGTTTTCAAATCGCGCGACTTTTCTCGGCATTATTTGCGCAAGTTATCATTCTAGGAACAAGACCGTTGTAATCGTTTAAAATTGTATTCTCGGTGCAACTCAGACGAGGTACGATCACAATAAATGGTCAAAACACGAACAATTTCAACTCCTTGCTTCTGACTGGCTGGCTCCAGGTCCGCCCACCCACCAGTCGAGTCTGGTCGAGTCTGTGTCCGTCCTCGAGTTCGCGAGCGGTCAGCTAGATGGCGCGCGGCGCCAGGGAAACGAGATCAGCAAACACGCGGGGCGGGACTTATGACAATGAGCGGGTGTCCGTCATCCGCTGCACAGAAGATTAAAAACCCTAGAATCTGGGGCAACTGAACCAAGGGTACAGAAAAAAAGTTAAGGTGACTTTGAGGCCTATTCCAAAACGCGTTTCGAAGCTTCCTGATCATCTTGCAACAGGTCTGAAATTCGCTTCCAAAAATATTTATTTCACCCTGGTTTTCTGGGTTGAGTTGCCGCAGAATCTGGGTTTTAGTCTTTCTATGTGGCTCACCTTGCAGCCGTATGCTGCCCTCGGCCTTGCCCAGGACGTTGTCGGAGGCGCAGACGTAGCCGCCGAAGTCCCTCTTGGAAAGGCCTCGGATGGTGAGGTTCATGATCACGGCGTAGTCCGTGAGCGGGATCTCCTGCATGACGTACTTGTCGCCCTGCACCAGCTCGTCCATCTCGCGCTTGCCGCCTGTGGACATAGCGCCTGCGTGGCTATTAGGGGGCGTCCATAAATTACATAAGGCAAAATTGGCCTCTTTTTGCCCTCCCCCACCCCCCCTCTCGTAAGGCAAATAACCTAACCTCGCCATGCTTTTGGTATAGGACCGTAAGGTGGTCGTATAACCCCCCACTAAGAGCCTTACGTAATTTATGGACAGCCCCTTACTGCGAGCACTCCTGTTTCCTTACTGGCAAATAGTATGTTAATATTATCTCCTGATTCGATCGCTCAATCACAATGAACAGTCCTGGGTTCAACACCCGGCTGCTCGAAAACTAGAAAATCTGTTGACGTTGCTCTTTCCGATGAAGCATTCCAGTCGGCACCACTTAACCTTCACGCGGTACGAGAAACCAAGTGGAGGAAGGAGATAAAGTGAGGAAGGGAAGAGCGGAGAGGAAGTGAGGAGGGGGGAGGTGAAGAAGCGAAGAAAAGAAAGAAGAAGAGAAAGGGGGGAGAATAAAGGAGAAGAAGAACAATGGAGTGACCGGGAGGAGAGCAAGAAAGAAGAAAAGAGGAGAGCAAGGGAGAAGAAAAGAGGAGAACAAGAGGGAGGAGGAAGGGGAATAAAGGAGAAGAAGAAAAATAGAGAGAACGGGAGGAGAGGAAGGAAGAAGAGAAGAGGAGAGGAAGAGGAGGAGGGAGGAGGGAGGGCAGCAGTCTGTCCACGCGGCCCCGCGGCCCCGCGGCCCGGCCGCCCATTAACAGGCTCCACAGCGCCCCGGCCCCACACACTGCGGGTAAATTACGGCGGTACGTTTACGTCAGATTATAGAATGCCTGAGATTCTCGGGCCGCAGCCCTATAAAAGATGTGCGAGGTCCCCTCTATTCCGCTGCGGGAGCTCGACGACGGTCGGCGTATGGATGGGAAGTAAGGGGGACACCCGCCTGGGGGCGCGGCGGGGCGGGGTGGGGTACGGCAGGGTGGCGGTACGGTGCGGGCGGATCGTTGCCAGCTTGGCGTATATTACTCCGTTTTAAAGAAACCCTTCCTTTTTCAGACTCCTTCGAATAGAGCGGATATGTCTGGGAGTGTACTACACAGATAGAACTCCCTTTACAATGAATGGATGGGCGCGGGGAAAAGAACTTGTCGTCCAACACACCAATTGCTGGCGGCCCCCACTCCCCACACCCACGCACACCCGCGGGAGGAGAGCTGGTCTCACTCGCATCGCGGTCTCCACGTAAGTCTGTCTCTTTCTGCGTGGCCCGCGAGGCATGCTGCCCCGCCCGGCACGCACACCCCATATCGCGTCAATAAGTCGCAATAAAGAAGAAGAATGTTCACACCGCGTTAGCGAATAGTGAAAGGAGGAGGTGGACTTTACAGTGCGCTGTTCGGGCGGGGTATCAGCCGGGGCGCTTTCAATAAAAATAAAATAAAAAATAACATTATTCTCGTACCACCCTCCTTGCCTGACTTTCGTATCTCTCAGAATATGTTGGTAACACTGACAGCAAGTTCATCACGTATGGTAGTCAGTGTTCTCAGATATCCAAATAATGTTCGATTCAAAAGTATAATATATACAGGGTGTTTGGCTTCGAATTGTACAAACTCCTAGGGTGTGTAGGGGGCACCTAGGGGAGTGATTTGAGATTGGGAATGTAGGGTCGCATCGTTCAAATAAGGGCGCTACGGCGGATTTTGTTTTGCGCCTGACGGGTAGGCAACCACGCAACACTTGTCGGTAGAGACGCAGTCTCATGGCTACCCGGCCCCAACATGGCGCCTGAGAGCCCAACATGGCGACGTGGGATCCATATCGCCATGTTGGGTCCACGTCGCCATGTTGGGCTCTCAGGCGCCATGTTGGGGTCTCAGGCGCCATGTTGGGTCCACATCGCCATGTTAGGGCCAGGTCGCCATGTTGGGATCTCAGGCGCCATGTTGGGCTCTCAGGCGCCATGTTGGGTCCACGTTGCCATGTTGGGGCCAGGTAGCCATGTTGGGCTCCGGTCGCCATGTTGGGCTTAGGTCGCCTGATAGCCCAACATGGCGCCTGAGACCCCAACATGGCAACCTGGCCCTAACATGGCGATGTGGACCCAACATGGCGCCTCAGACCCCAACATGGCGCCTGAGAGCCCAACATGGCGCCTGAGAGCCCAACATGGCGATATGGATCCCACGTCGCCATGTTGGGCTCTCAGGCGCCATGTTGGGGCCGGGTAGCCATGAGACTGCGTCTCTACCGACAAGTGTTGCGTGGTTGCCTACCCGTCAGGCGCAAAACAAAATCCGCCGTAGCGCCCTTATTTGAACGATGCGACCCTACATTCCCTATCTCAAATCACTCCCCTAGGTGCCCCCTACACACCCTAGGAGTTTGTACAATTCGAAGCCAAACACCCTGTATACTAACGATATCGTTAGTATACGTAAGTAGTCAGAAACACTCAGAAACACGCATACGGAAACTTATTGTTTTGTTTTTTTTAATATAAGTTGTGGGGCCGGACGACTTCTGCACGCCCCAACGCGTATGAAAAAAATCGCGCTACCATCGTTAGTAGACGATAGTGATAGTACATGTATGTTCTCTACGCAGGCTATGTTGCACCGCACCCCCAAGACAAAGCGCAACATTGCGGCCGGACAATTTCTCACACTATCAACGGGACTGTCTTCGACAATGCTGATCCTTCTCGCGTACGTTATCTCGTTAGTAGACGAAAGTAAATCGTTTACATGTCACCAACGTGGTGAAACAATGCCACCACCGGCTGCTTAGAAAACCTATGGGGTCAGACAATTTCTCCTACGACGCACTGTCTGAGTACCGCAAAGCTAGGGCAGTTTCCTTTTCTTCTGCGTTAGTACTCGATAGTGAACTACGTTCTGATAGGCAATAAGACGTCACATGGCTTACTACAAAAGGGGGGAGGAATCTTGGGCCGGACAATTTCTCATATACGACGCACATTGCACATACCGCGTACCCCGTGCAGATTCTCTCTCTTTTGCGTTAGTACTCGATAGTAGACTGACACCTGATGGGCAATGTCACGTCACATCGTTCATAACAAAAGGGAGCAGTAATCTGGGGCCGGACAATTTCTCATACGATGCACACTGCACATACCGCGTACCCCGGGCGGATTCCCTTCCTTCTGCGTTAGTACTCGGTAGTAGACTGCCTCCTGATAGGCAATGTCAAGTCACATCGTTCATAACGGAAGGGAGGAGTAAACTGGGGCCGGACAATTTCTCATACGATGCACACTGCACATATACCGCGTACCCCGGGCGGATTCCTTTCCTTCAGCGTTAGTACTCGACAGTAGACTGACTCCTGATAGGCAATGTCACGTCACATAGTTCATAACGCAAGGGAGGAGTAAACTGGGGCCGGACAATTTCTCCTGAAGCACTTTCTGAGTATACCGTGCAGCCAGGGCAGTGTCCTTTCGTTCTGCGTAAGTGTTTGATAGTAGACTGCCCTCTGCTCGCCGAAATGGCCTTCTAACAAAAATATGTTTTGCTCGAGAGCTGTGAACAGTCCTGAACCTGACGCCCTGCAACTCACGTGACGTCGCAACTCTCTCCCTCCAGTATCTCTGGAGGAGCTAGCCCCGAGGCGCCCTACGGTCCCTACGGGGAGCACTCCCATCCATCACACGGGAGGTCATCGCGGGGGTCAGAACAGAGCGGTCTGACGCGAGCGGTGAGGAAACCAAAGCACTAGCAGTGTATTGACGTGTCACTTCCACCTCAACGCGACGCCAGCGGGAGAGAAAGACGTAATGTGGACCATTGACAGTCTGATTCCACTTCAAAGTTGGTCTCAATCCACGTCAATCTCAAATTTTCCTGACTTCCCGAGTAGTACAAGCAGGAAAGTAGTAAAGAACGAGTAAGACTAAACACGAATTTTAGTAGGTTCCACGAAGGAAGGACATTAGACATGTGTTTCGGCACTCACCATAAGGCCGTCGTCCGGGCAGCGACTCGACCATTCGACACGGTCCTGCTGCCCTGCATCTCATCAGGATGCTGTGCTGGACCACACCGGCGGGGTAGGGGCCGTCAACAAACAGCAACCATCCACTTGTAACAATCGTATACTGCAAAAAAATAAAAATAAAAAATATATATATTATCTGTAATTCAAACTTAAGTTTTGTTAAATTGGCCAAATCTGAGCGAATACTACACAATGCAGATGAATTGGCCAAGGTTTTGGCATAGCTGTCGTTTCTGTATTAGTGCGATATTGGAATGCCTCCAATTTGTGAATTTGTGTGAAATCCGCTCAGAATGAAAGAGTTTAAAGTTTGTGGAGGAGTTTTGTCGCTCTCAACAGACCGGGTACAGTAATGGTACCGCCGAGCGTCGCACCGATCTGTCAATATAGACATGATGGACTAACTGAGCAGGCTGCCCTTCGTGGGCCCTGGAAGGGCTCTAGCAGGGCCCTAGTGCCCTCGAAGGCCGCCATAACGCCGCGTTCAGTGTGCCCAGCGGGACCTAAAGCGCCCTATGGATGGACCAACTGAGCAGGCCGCCCTTCGTGGCCCTGGAAGGGCTCTAGCAGGGCCCTAGTGCCCTCGAAGGCCGCCAACGCCGCGTTCAGTGTGCCCAGCGGGACCTAAAGCGCCCCTGTCAAAACAAACCCAGCCGTCAGGCGGGTACTCACCGAGGTACTCACCCGCCCGGGTACACTACTGAGGAACTAGTGTGCGAGTGAGATGAGTCTTATTGAGTCTGTGAGTGAGAGAGATGCAAGAGCGGGGGTGCCGCCTGCCTTGTCTTATCTCTCGCACTCACTCACAGAAACGCCATTACACGCTCTCACTCGCTCCTGGCGATAGCTGGCCTGCCTGCGGGTGGTGTCCTCCCTAGTCCCGCTCCTGAAGGTGTCTTCGCGTCCTCCAGTATGTGGGCGTGGATCTGTGCGACAGAGAGGCTTGCCCACCGAGATTCCGCAAGCGAGAGAGAGACAACTACAACTGGCTGCATACATGCGTGGAGCATACCGTCCTCTCCGGTCCTCTCCCTGTGTCTCCTTCTTTTGTCTTTTCGCTGCCACTAACACATGTCCCGCAGGCCGGGCGGGGCGGGGCGGGGCGGGGCGGGGCGTCCCGCAGGCAGGAGCTCAACAGGCAGTTGCTCGGGGGACCGTCCCTAACTGACTCACTTCCTCGATCAACGTACTATCAGACGCAACGGAGTGGGCACTACTCCGTTCCGCTGACTGCATGCGGCATGTTCCTTGCCGGTGGGCACTTTATTATGTGACTGCAGAAGGCGTGGCGTGGCGTGGCGTGGCGTGGCGTGGCGTGGCGTCGCGTGGCTGCCTCGCGGCCTGCGTGACATTCTGATAACAACCTGCAGCGTCAAGCGGCGCCTGTACGGTGTACGTACGCACTGGCCGCACTGGCAAGCATTGCAATCCGTCGACAGTGTCTCCAGTGTTGCCAAATGACCACCATTCGTTAAGTACACCGTATCCCCGACAAGAATCCTGCGGGATGATAACCCTTCATCCTTACCCTTCCGTTTCGACCCTTCGACTCGTTTGAGACACGCTTCCAAATCTCGGAATGGCCATTTGGTCATCAGTATGATCGCTCCGGAAGTTCAACTTATTGCGGGTCAAGGTCAAATGGTTTGGAGCCTCAAGGACACCTCCGCTCGCTGAAATCAACCAATCGGCATGCCATCTCCCACGCACATCACATCATGTTTGCATTCGAGTGACTACGGGATAGGGGGGACTCGGAGAACGGCGCCCCCCCCCCCCCCCCCCCCCCCCCCCCCCCAACATCCCCATTACTGAACTGTCGCTCGGCCGCTCTAAGGAGACTTGACCCAAAAACAATAAAAATAAAAAACGAAAACCAGTAAACAGCGCAACAAGAGCAAGAGTGAGGAAGGAAAACATTAGGCCCGTATGGAGGCTGTGCACTTGTGCCGCTGTATTCCCGCCCTGCGGATGAGGGTTAGAGGTTAGTGCTGCGGCGGCAGGGGAGGATCCAGGCATGATGCTGGGGGGCAAGGGATGTGAGCCCATCGGCGGTATGGGTTCTTTTAGCGGTGACTGTACCCGTAGGGACCTACCCTCATCACACACACCAGCGGACTGAATGGAACGCTGTACATGTGTGTGAGAGGAATGGTATGGTGCCCTTGCCCCTGCCACGCTGCCTGGCTGGCAGTCTGGCCGAGCAGCCAGCCAGCCGGCCAGCCCGAGCAGGCAGCCCGATCCAAGCCAAGCGAGGCGAGCGAGCAAGCAGTCTGTGTCGAGCTGCCGCCAGAGTTGGATCCTGAGGCCTTCTCTTGTCTTCCCTCGCGTACTGGAAGGAGTTCGTCAGCGTCGGTCTCGTACTGACCTACCCTACAGTGCCTAGCCTGCGCCCAGCGAAACGTGCCGTGACGAGTGAAGTGACAAGTCAAGTGACGAGTGAAGTGACGAGTGAAGTGACAAGTCAAGTGACGAGTGAAGTGACGAGTGAAGTGACGAGTGAAGTGACAAGTCAAGTGACGAGTGAAGTGACGAGTGAAGTGACGAGTGAAGTGACGAGTGAAGTGACGAGCGAGGGGCTTCCCCGTGTGGTGACAATCCGTGCCGGGGTCGGGATGCTACCCGGACACAGTACCGTGAACACGGGTGTAAAGTGGCTTCCGTACCGCAATCCTCGTTGAATTGGCAGAGTAACAGCCAGAAACTCATTCGTAAATTTTTCATACGTACGCTACGTCGTTTGGTCAGGCTCGAACAGTTTGGGTTTCATTCCGAGGGATCTCGATTTACCCACTGTAGGTTCATTCATTAGTTCGTCCCTGTCGGGCTGCTGTGACGACCAGCTGGTAGGTGGGAAGGGTGGGGTGACCGCCAGCGCGGTGCATTGTGGGTAACCCAAGGTAACAGAGTGCAGTGGGGCCGATAAGTCTGCAGGCAATCAAAGTGGAACAATCCAGCGCAGGGCAGTTGTGTGGCTATGTGATCGCTACAGTATAGAGAACGAATGGGTTCACCTCAGCCTGACAAATAGGAAGTGCACAATCTTCCGAAAACGTCGCGTAAAATCTGGACTATTCACATTTTCCCCGACGCTTTTCCGGTTTTCTCCAGAAAAACTTTGAGAAAAAAAAATGTCTTTTATTTTGTTAAGCTGCAGACAATAGTCGGGATTGGGTCACGTGACACTGCTAAGTCTCCCCACTGTAGACGAGCAGGATAGAGAGACAGCACCGGGCGACACTGGAATCAGGAACGGAACAGGCGCGAAGCGAGTGGCTCATAAACTAACTCTTCGAATGCCCGCACTGTATTCATTCACCTCCAACCCCCGAGGGCGAACATGAGTCTGTAGAGAGACTCCGAGGTTCAAACCTAACCAGCCAGTACCCGTACTTTAAGCGCTCGTCGCTCGTTCATTTGACCAATTTGACTGACGGTCTGATCGCGGAAAGGAGCCACCTTCACCCTCCTCTGCCCTGCTCAGTCGGGACGTCATCCTCAGCCGACACGGCGCGGCGTGCCGGCGGCAACATCAACCTGGCTCGTCACCAACGCGCGGCGTTTGAATCTCGCGCGCTCGCGACGGGGATGTCGCAGTGACAACTCTCGGGACTCAGGATGGTGACTCTGCTCCCCTACTGGCCGGCGGGGCGGCCCGCCCCCCGCCCCTCGGGGCGCCGCCCCCTCCCGCCCCCGCCCCCGCCCCCCTTCCTGGAGCAGACGGTGAGTGTCGGGTTGACTTCCATAATTCACACGATGCGGCGCGGCGCGACGCAGTGGCCTTCCCCCCGGCCTTGTCACAAATCAAACCCAACAACAGGAGCCGGAACACGGGAAGATCAAAACCCAGGTTCTGGTGCAACCCAACCTAGAAACCAACAGTTTGAAAGAAGAAATAAAAGAAAGAGGTGTCTTTGGGTCTGAAGTCATTTTGAGATTTATTTCAAAGCGTGTTTAGCAAGTTTCTAATCATTTTGAATTAAGGCTCATTTGATAGCCAAGAATAATTTATTTTACTGCACCCTTGGTTTCTGGCACGATGTACTCTCCCTACATCGTGGTTTCTAGGTTTTGATTCTTCAGTGAAGACATACGCAGAGCCGTTTGTTCGTCCTCTGAAATCACCACCGGGCTGGTCAGTCTCGGGAGCGCCGGTCACGTGCGGACAAGGTGGTGGACACCGTACGCCGGCTACCCCACCCCCATCCCCACCCCCACCCCCACCCCCACCCCCACCCTCACCCCCACCCCTCCTTTCATTTCTCCGAATGCTTGGCGGAAGCTAGTCGACAGACAGACGCTGCGCGCGGCCGCGATAGGCGCCTGCACTGCATCCTGCACGTGTCCTATGGGATGAGAGATGAGAGGGGTTCCCACGGGCGCCCGCCCCGCCCCGCCCCGCCCCGCCCCGCCCCGCCTCACCTTTGAGGTGCACTGGAGCTGAAGCATGCATTATAGAGCACTGAGGAAGAGCCTCCCTCGTACCTGCCCCGCCCCGCCCGTCCCGGTTAATCGCATTACGCTCGAATCGCCCCACTAATTGTCATCTTCAGGCACCCGCTGTGCTGGGCCGAAGGCCGAAGGAACACATAAAAACCAAAAACCCAGGTTGTGTCGCAACCCAACTCTGAAACCAAGAAGGGTACAAAACAAATATTTTCTCAAATCTCGTTTTAAGTCTTTTCCCAAACAGAGTTTCATAGCTTGCTTCAAAATAAGTCTCAAAATGACCTCCCAAAATATTTTTCTCACTCTTTGTTTCTGGGTTGGGATGCGCCAGATTCTGCGTTTTGCTTTTCTGCACAGGAATGAGATGAAATCAGGTACAGTCATCGTCAAAAGACTCGTCTTGGTGAGTGGATCGCGGGTACTCGCCCAAGACCGGGATTCGTGCGTC
>CABIKL010000708.1:0-19709 GCA_902196195.1 Aptinothrips rufus
CTCCGAGGTTCATAGAGCGAGATGTAACTAGAAAAACGGCAATGATCGAAATCACCCCTACTGATCGAAATCACCCCGTTTTACGGTATGTGCGTTATGAATTTTCTCCCTCAGCTCAAAAGAACGGGGACGAAATAATGAGAATGAACCGAAGCGAGTTGAGCGCCTGCAGCCGACTGGATAGGCATCCCGACTTACTCCGCGGCGCGGCGGTTCGGAGGCAGGGCAGGGGCGCGGCGAACATCAAGCTCGTCGCGCTGCTTTACCTGAAGTCCTCGCCGTCGTAGAAGTCCCAGGCCGAGGCGTGGCAGATGAGGTTGCGGCCAGAGGGCTTCTCCAGGATGGACCTCTCCCAGAAGGTGTCGGGCATCGCGCTCAGGTTCACTGAGGTGAAGAACTCCTCCGCCAGTCTGAACATCTTTACCGGCGTGTAACCCTGTCAAGAGAGAGCGTATTCTTATGCACTCCCCACAAGACGTCTTCGAAATATAAAACCACTCGTTACGTTTTCAGTGCATCGTACGAACCTTCTCTACCATCGTGTTGGTCGCGTCCACAGCCTGTTTGCCGGGGAAGGGGGTGCTGATGTCGTAGATGTTGCCCCATGTCTGGGACCACATGTTGCCTGGAACAGAAAGCACGGCTTGCATAGAGTATCACAAGGAAATACTAAAACCCAGACTCTGGGGCAACCCGACTCAAAACCCAAGAGTTTAAAAAAAATATAAACGAAATTGGAAGGTTGTTTTTTCAAAATTTCAAAGTGACCAGGAAGCGATGTAGCGCGTTTTTGAATAAATCTCAAAGTAAACTGTATTAATCTGGGGCAACTCAACCCAGAAACCAAGGGTAAAAATAAATATTTCTGGAGGTGTTTTGAGACCTATTCCAAAACGCGTTTCGAAGCTTCCTGATCATTTTGCAACAGGTCTCAAAATCAACTCAAAAATATCGTTTTTTCCCCTTCGTTTCTGGGTTGAGTTGCCCCAGATTCTGGGTTTTGGTTTTTCTGTGTTGCGTTCTCGAGGCCCTCCGGCCAGGTCTTACCGACGAGGTGGGCGGGGATGAGGCCGTCCTTGCTGACCACCTGCTCGCCGTACTGCTCGTGCAGGCGGCGGCGCACATAGGCGTGGATCTGCTCGTACAGCGGGCGCAGCTGCAGCCACAGGCTCTGGATCTGCTCCCGGAACTCCGGCGACTCGTAGTCCTTGAGCCACTCCTCCGATGCGTCGGTGAAATCTAGAAAACGAACAGATTTTGTAGCACGAAATTTTTGGGGTAGAATTAAAGCCGAAAAGAATTCTCTTTTTCTCGCCGGCTCGACACTTACTGTTCAGCTTGGCCGCCTCGTTGAGCAGCTCCACGTACTCGGAGAAGGACTTGCGCACCTTGTCGCCGGCGTTCTTACGGAACTCCACCCAGATGTGCTTCAGCTCCTCGGGGTCGCGACTCTTGGCCAGCAGCAGCGTCAGCTCTGGAACAACAGCGTGCGGTGCTGCACTATCAACAACTCTAACGCGGACTGAACCCTAATCAAAATCTTTCAAGCAAAGAAAAAACATGTTTTTTTTTATTTTTATTTTTTGCCCAATAAGGTTGAGCCTTTTGCCTAGAGCACATCGGACGGGGCGTGCGGAGGACGTTGTCGAGCTTTTATTGGCTGCGCCTTCTACCTCGTTTTCTCATCTCCTCTCCTCTCACGCCGAGTAAACACTCCCACTGCCAGCAGGGCGAGGCGGGGAAGGGTAGGCACACACGGAGCGGCACGTCTCAATGACTGGGCTGGAGTCCAGGCTGGAGTCCAGGCTGGACTCCAGGATGAGTCCGGGACTCCGAACCCAGGTCAGCCCAGCGAGCATCGCACGACTAACCGAGCAGATGTTGACGAGTGTAAGGCGCGTGTGCTGCCTACCAGCTCCGATACCAAACCACGTATCTTATAGTAAGATACGTGGTTTGGTGCTCCGATACTAACCGGGCTCCAAGCTGAGGTCGCACTTGTCCTTGTTCTTGAAGTCGCAGATCTTGGCCACACTGTACACGTTCTGCATGTCGCTGACCAGCTTATCGAGCTGAAACAAGGTCAACGTTCTGAAGACGATTGCTAGCAAAATTAAGAACAAAAAGAAAATACTAGACTTTTTTTTTCTTGTCCCGATGACTTTGGGAAAGGCTCACCTTCTCGTGCTTGTCCTCCGGCAGCGCCGCGGTGCCCAGCACGGACAGCTTCTTGAACTGTCGCCGGATGTCGGGGTCGGAGTAGGTCTTCCACGGGTACTTGATGGTCTCCTGCCACGCCTCCTTCTGGAAGCGCGCGGTCTGGGCGGCCACTTTCAACTGGAGACAAGGTTTCCAAGTTGGAATCAAAGTTCAGCAAGATGAAGTGCATCATCGGACTGGGACGAAGTCCGGCAAGGACAAAGACACATCGACCATTGACGCCCCAATGGATCCAACGACACAACGAAAAGCCCGTGTTAAGTGGCGCGCTGCTCCCGAGCTCTGCCGCTTGATGGTCCCGAGCGAAGCACATGAAAAGGGAAGGGGTCCTCACAAACTCAGCCCGAGCGGCAGCTAAGTGCCGAGCCCTCTGGATGCTGTGGAGCCTGAGCTGCGCGCCACCCTCCGCGCTAGGGTCGTGCTGCCCCTACGAACAAGTAATGGGTACGGCTGCTCTAATCTGCGCGGCCCAGCAGTGGTCTGCTATTAGCGAGACGCCCCCCCCCCCCCCCCTTCTGACCCTCGCCCGGGGAGTCACCTTGTTCTGCAGGTTCTCCTCGGTGATGTTGGAGGCGTACGCCCACTCGGCCCTGGCGGCCAGGGTGGAGTATCGGAGCAGCTCGGCGTTCAGGTTCCTCAGGTACTCCCGGCCGTCCTCCTCGGTGAGGGTCTTCTTGGGCTGCGAGGCGGCCTGCTCGGCCTGCGGCAGCGCCTGCACCGCGGCCAGCACCAGCACGCCCAGCCCCAGGCTCAGCGTGAACCTCATCTCCTGGAACAACAGGTCGCTTTACATCGAACAGGTCGCTGAGATGAGAGAGAAAGCCTCGATGTGCGGAAAATGTATTACAAGTTCGAGTGGTGTGGCTGATAATCGGTCCCAGCTAAAGACAACGGGAAATCAACTCTTGCAAGGGAGTTGTGAAATACAGTTGGAATCTCTCTTCATAAAGCGGATCGAAATGCTCCTCGACTATTCGTGCTGACTGGCGAGGTTCGGTATGGCCGAGAGGGGTGGGGTGGTGTATATGCGACCGGTGTCTCGTGTCACCACGTACAAGCAGACTATGTCACACAGCAGTGAAATATTCAGCTTACTGAAAGGCGATTTACTAAGCATTTTCGTTTGGATAAGAACTTGAACGAATAAAATTAGAGGAAAAATGAAATAAATATAATTGATTGGCGCTGATTCAATAAGTATGGAATGACGCACTCGCACTGGCCGCTAAGCACGAAAGCCGATAGGACGGGTCGAGTCGCCGCGCCCCGCCCCGCCCCGCCACGCCACGCCACGCCACGCCACGCCCCGCCACGCCACGCCACGCCACGCCACACCACGCCACGCCACGCGTCATCACAGTCCCGCCGGTGCGGTGCGGCGCGGTGCGGTGCTCTATCTGCCCCTTGTCTCCCACATTTCAACTGTGACCTCTACTCACAAGGAACTCCACCCATTTCATTTATTCGGGATATGAAGTAACCTTGACCGCGAGGAAGCAGTCAGTGGTGTCGAAGGGCGGCCCGCGCCGCGCCGGCCCTGTCGAACACTGGCAGATAAAGGGCTGTCCCGCCCCGCCCCTCCCCGCTGTCCTTCTTCGTGGGTTAGGGTAAGTGACGTAAGGGAGGCGATAGTTTAATGCAAACGTATATAACGTTCTCACGGAAGCAAGTCGAGAGATGTTCCCAGATTCTCGTTCTTTCACAATTCAATGATGATTAGTCAGCACCATATCAAAACCGCTTCGCGCCGCAAATTAAACAGCGAACCGATAAGAAGAGTTCTGCGCTATCCTCATACTTCGGGAAATGGAAACCACGCTTGCGAATTCGATCCAACTTCCCTCACACCGGTCACCTGTCTTCTTTTTTAGTGACAAAAGGAACGACTTGAATGAATATCGCCGTAGTGCAGGGCGCTGTCCATAAATTACGTAAGGCTCTTAAGCGGGGGAGGCGGTCCGAGCCCGCCTAATGGTCCTATACCAAAAGCACGGTGAGGTTAGGTTATTCGCCTTACGAAGGGGGGGAGGGGGTCAAAAGGGTCCAATTTTGTCTTACGTAATTTATGGACGACCCCCAGGGGTAGGGGGAGAGTAAGGGACGCCTGCTGTGCCGACAGTTCGGGTGAGGGAGAGCGCAGTGGGCGGATTGGGTAGAATCCCTCGTCGTATCACATGTCCTGCGGATTAGTCGCACCTGTCCCTCGCAGCGCAGCGAGCTAACACCCTCATCCGACCATCCCGATACCACGATACAGTACTTCATTGACTTCGGTAACTGTGTCTAACTCGATCAAACGTACATGGCGCTTTTGTATAATAAGCGGACGAGGAATAATACAGCAAATAATCCGTCCAAGCGCCCTCCGGTAAACTGAGAACGTTACTTCTAATGGCTTGCGAAAACAATCTCATTGAACGTGCACAGAGTAACGAGATCTTCGTGAAGTAACAGCCCACCTGGTACCTTTGCCCTCCTATCGCCCGAACAGGGGGACAGAGCGAGGAAGAAGGGGAGGAGGGAGGGAGAGAGAGGATAAGATTCCAGCTGGAATTGACGTCATGGGCTACTATGCTCTTGGACGCCCACCTTCAATTAAACGTGGGGATGTAATCAAAAGCAAGACAAAAGCGCTTATTTGGACTCGGCAGTAGTTCATTGTTCAATGTTCATGGAGTGGGTGTATTAATTAACAGGTAGCCCGTTACTTCCAAACTGAATACGTCCAAATCCCTACTGACGAGTGTTCACAGAAGGTCACATTACACTACGAATGTTGCTCGCCTGCGAAGAATCGCCACAGGTAGCAAACCAACCAGCAAATCCTAATGCAGCTGAGCGCCAGTGCCACGCCAGATGGCCAAGAGCAAAGCTAAGTCACGTACCGGGACTGTTCGCGGCACTGTAATAACTGCAAACCAAAACTGCTGAGAGGGGAGGGGAGGGGAGGGGAGGGGAGCAGAGGGGAGCAGAGGGCATGGACCCCGGGCTGGCCAGGCCACCACCGTATCGTAAAGTAGCTCCAGGTCCGATACTCGGTCCGATAAAGAGGACACGTGCCTACCCACGTCGGGCCAAGCCGGGCCGGGCTGGGCCGCTAATAATGTAAGACATGGAAGCGCTGACCATCAACACGGCAGCCTCGGCTCGTCCACGGCGTGCCAAACAGGACGAGGACATTCGCAAGCGGTAAGGTACCGCGACCCCCTCCCCTCCCCCACCCCGCATCCTCACGGACAGAACCCCACCCGCATAGCGCCCGGCCCAGCGCATACTCATGCAGAGAGGCACCTCACCGGACAGTTCAGTTCAGTGACCTTTGACCTTGTGATCACCGCAGGGATGTGAGTGAGCGCGATGCAGCGCAGCAGGGTGCGTGGCGCATCTTGAGAACGCTGTGGATTTACTTCAGAGGGGAAGGGACAGGTGGGAACTGAGGCGAAGGACATTCCATCCCCTTTCAAAGAGCTCAGATGAAGTGCGCATGCTTTAGCAAAAATAAAAAATAAGTCGCAATTTTTACGAAAGTTTTTCATCAGTTTAAGAGTTGTTTTTTTTTATAAATTTTATGCAACTTGAGTTTTGTATGTAGAATAACTTAAAATATTATTTGAATGAATTTACAAAAAGATTTCGTCAAATTACAAATTGCGTATCAAGTCTGTATAAAGTTCGTATAATGACAAAAAATGTTTTATAAACACAGATAGTTTCTAAAAGACATTTCAGACGGAACTTTTCATCATTTTACGAGAGAAATTTCTATTATTGTCCGAGCCTTTGAGCGCTGAGAATCGCTCGTTCCTCGCTCTAGCGGTCAGTTAGCAAAGGTTATTAGGACGGTCCTTTGCTCTACTTCATCAGGAAGGAGCAAACACACCAGAAATCCTTTCGTGCCTGTCATAAAGTGTCCCAAATGTGGGCGAACTAAGCTAAACTTTCCACGCTCATTTTATCACACAGATGATGTTTCCTTTCACTGTGGACCTACGACTGACGTATAGAGATCACCGAATTATAATATAGATGAATGGGACCAACAACGTCGCAAATGTGTTTTCCGCTTTGTCATATTTGACAATGAAATTTGTTTTCATGAAGATAAATTTTCGCTACTTCATTCCGTTCGGGATTCCCCACGGGGTTCGATAGGCGCCGTCTCCACGACAGACTGACACTTCCTGTAATCACTCTGACTGCGACTTTTTCTGTCACTTCGGCAAGTAAAAGAATAGAAGAAGTTCTAACTGCGCAGCCAACTTCAGGAACACAACGAGAAAAACTTTGAAATAAAAATTCACTGTCGCGCCGAAGTGAAGCGATGGGTCGTTTCAAGTCACGTTACAAAACAGAACACACAAAGCGTAATTAAACTGCAAGAAATTGACAATGCTACATTTCGCACCCGCCCGAGAGATCCCGCCCTGCTTTGAGAGAAATACTGCACACTATAGTTTAGGTCACCATCCTCGCCTGTTTTCTAAAACTGATAACTTCTCTTTTCGACTTACCTGTCTATCTTTTCGTGCTTCTTGTCCGGCGGCTCCGTCCAGACTGAGGGTGATGTTATCTTTGCACGAGTTTATACTACCCGGCCAGCTTGCACCCCGCCCCGCCCCGCCCCGCCCCGCCCCGCACACACGGCACCAAGCCTCTCCGCCGGTCTCGTCCCCTCCTCCTCTCCTTCCCTCAGCCTCTGTTTGGCCACTCTCCGCACCGCCCCGCCCCGCCCCGCTCGCAGTGGCTCGGAGTCAGCGGTTCTCTTCTTCCCCGTTTCTCCCTCGATCAGCCGTACATCAGCCCGTATGATCTGTGAAGTCAAAGTATGTTCGATAGCGGTGATCGGTGCAGAACAGCTCAAACTCCCCGTCGGAAACTTTCCCGGATAAAAACAATAGAAAACAACTTATTAGTGTCGGAACAGAGAGATTGGAAACATCGGAATGGAAAGCATGATTCGTGTTGTTCCCGTTTAGTCGCAACGAATTTGACTCGACCTGAAACGAGATTGATCAGTGTCCAAACCCTCGTACCATTTTAATTTGCTAAAGCGAGGTTGTTATGTTAACACTCCCGCGTGTGCGAAGCCGTGAGCTAAACGAATGAGAGACAGCAACAACGTCAGGGAGTACTGACAGTGGCCGCTCCGTCAATACTCCATGTCCCTTCGCCTTCGCGTTTCGGGGCGTTCTGGAATACTAATTCTGGTACATAGTGACAGGTGTACTACACGACTCGGTACCCTGCTCCCCTCACTTGGGAACGCAACCTGATTCAGCCACAGTCTTCTTGAGTTTGGCATTAAAAGTATTGCGAGTGAATTGACCTAGGCGTGAATTCAGAGAGTGCACTTCTCGTCTTTAGTGCCAGACAATGAGTGGTGCGGAAATACTGACCCTCTCTCCTGGGCCACCTGGACGGCGGTGACGTGTGTGGTGTGGTGTCCAAACAGTTCCGATCCGCGAGTGTTCAGATGAACATGGCATGATCCCGGTGGCTGGCTGGGACTGGGACCGGTTCCACAGAGTTATGCTTCCCCGACCCGTGCAGTGAAAATACCTACCAAGTCGAGATAAAAAAGAAATAAGATCCGTTGAAGGCAACTTCGAATACAACGGCGTAATTTTTCTTTAAAAAAATAAAATAAAAAGAAATGGTTTATTTAAAGTGTTTTCAAGCTGTACTTCAAATTAAAATTTGTTTTTATCTGCCAGGGTTGAGTTGGATAAGTCGCAACATATTACGACAGTGCTTCTCCAACCTGGAGGATGACCGAATGATGACAGGAATGGCGGTCCAGGTTTAGCGTCTGTTTGGTGTCAGGGCCCTTGCACAGCAGCGGAACCAGCTTACCGGTTGAATGGACTCATTTGCCAGACAGAGCGGATAAAATTGACATCGAATGCCGTGAACAGCACCATCAAAACAGGATCTATGCTCAGCTGTCATCCACACACCTCTTGGTCCTGTCGGTCTAGAAAATAACTTTACCAGAAGTACGCACGGTCAATGTAAGTTCACGCAAGGAAATATTTTTGACGTTCGCTGCGTTGCGTTGCATGTGTAAGTACTTAAGTACTGGGCGACGATAATAATAGTCTCGAGTATTTTGTGTAGTTAATAATCTGCTTCGATAAAATTTCGAACGTCAATAATTTTCTTTGTGTCGTGCAGAACCCAGTGAGAAATGCCATTGGAAACGATATCGAAAGGATATCGAAACGACGTCGATTTCGCACTTCCGATATCGTTTCGGATGGCATTTCTCACTGGGAATGCTTTCCTTCCTCGCCTGTAGTTTTGTGCACAGGATATTATTAACAAAAATTCAATGAGCCAGAACTTTGAGCGACAAATTTTATAACTTTATTTTACGATCTTTGGTATCAAACAGTTTTGACCAAAAACAAAAACCTAGTTGTCAATTCAGAAAATCTACTTCTAGGTTGGTGCTTCCATATTAAGAATGCTCGGGTCCCTACTCAGGCTAACGTCGTCCTTTTTTGACACTATTTTTTTTCGTTTGTTGAACTTGAAAACAGACCACTACAAAAACACGTAGCATTGAAACTAGTGGTCTAAAATCGGAGCATCCTTGATATGGAAACACCTTACTGAAATTTACATATATTTATGAACACCGATCCGATATTAGGCGAGCGGCTCGTTGAATATCAACACAATCTACATTGGCAACAAGCTGACTTTATATCACAGCCAAAACTTTCAAAGCATTTATGAATCTTTTGGCTAGTAATGAAAACCATAACTGACAACCTCAAGATGACACAACCAAATACATGGGAATGCTTAGAAACATACATAACTATAGAGTACATCTATTCTCACAATCAGTCAATTTCCATTGCTCTTAACGCTTGTCCGCTAACTTAAAACTGTAAAAGAGGGCTTCGCAGACGGCAAATCTCGGCGCCATGAACATGTTCAGAAATCAATGCTTGAGAAATCTTTTCAGCCGATAATTTGATGAAATTGTCGCCAGTAGAACAGTTTACTCACTAGAGACTGAAGATGCATGTCCAAAATGAGCTCACTACACAGAGTAAATGTGAGTCTGTAGACACGACAAAGGCTCATCTTGACCTTTAAGTGAGTAACCTGTTTCTGCTGGTGTTCTGCACCCAGCACAAGTGATTTAAATTTTAAAATTAAAATTTAAAAGAACTGTATTGCTGTAACTTAGATTGTGAGTTGCGAAGACCTCTCTTTTCAATAATCTACTAAGGCGTTACCAAAATGCCTGTATTCTTAACAAAAACATAAGAGGGATGTATCACAAATAAGTCTTCTTCTTCCAGTAGATTGGGTAAAGAGCTAAAGTAAGTTAATACGTACTTATTATCTCTTCTTTGATTAGGAACCTTACCCAAACCCAGGAGGTATGACATAAATGGTGTAACACGTTTCGTATGGGCGAAAACTTCCGATACCCGTCCCGTAAGTATGAAGTCTCATTCCACATAGCCCACGTCATGCCTAAACGAGTAAACTACAATACTTCACAAAAGATGCGCACATGAAAATTGAAATAAAATGAAGCGCATTTGAAGTATACAGCATGTTTGCTCCAGCATCACCAGAGGTTCACAAAAACTCTTCTTTCCCCCTTTTCCTTTCCTCTCTCTTTCTTTCTCTCGCGTAAACACCCCTCATCGAGACGTACACAAAACTCGCCCTATCACTGCATTCCTCATTAGTATTGTTATTCGGTAAATGGGAAGTTCTGAACGGATCGATTCGCAGTACTTTTTAAGTTGATATGTAAGTAGATAAACAAAGGCGTATAAAGAGAGGAAAATTTTAAAGAAGACGTCAATTTACTTAAATGTGAATTTTATATCTTTGTGATGGGAAACTTTTGTTCTATTGACAAAAGCATAGGCAATTCATGACCCGCAAAAAATCTAAATCTATTTGGAAGGGTCTAGAACAATACAAATCGGCTCGATAAGAAGAAATACTGTTAGTTTTTGAGCAAACAGAAGGTCACCATTTAATGCCCCATCCCTTAAATCAACTACTTTGACAGAAAAATGGCAACTACTCTAGAACTGAATAGAAATAGTTTGGTTTTGCTTCCTCTCGCGTCAGCACCTTCTACTTTTTCAGTTGAACATCAGGCGCAGATGTTGACCGACCAGGCGTCAAGAAGGCGCGAAGAGTAACAGCTCGACAAGTTCGAAGCGAGGAGGTTGATGTTCGCGGTCATGGGAGCCTCTCGGCACTACAGGGCATGAACCTCTCGTTCCACACTCAGAGAGCATTTACATTGGCAACAGTTCATATGATACAACCATAGTACTTGTACAGAATATTTACAATTACGCTTTTGAGTATTATTCAGGTGCTTTATTCGTTTGCCTGTGTAATCCAGGCCCAACGACAAATAATCTTTAACGTCATTTACTCTTTTCATTTCACAAACCATATTCAAAATAAATCACTGAGAGAAGGGCCCGATAGAGATTCTAAATCTGCAAGTAAAACTCACTGCGGTGTAAGACAAAAACTAATATCAAGTTTGTAAATCATGCTCAGCACGAAGACAATAGTTTTAAACTGTATGACATGATAAATAAGATTTTTGTGGCGCCCTAGGCTATAGAGCATTATTTGGAGAGCTTACCTCCAGTTTCTACTAAATTCGACTGAAATCATACGTGCATGGTAAAAAAAACGTGCATTTGAAAGCTGACGATTTAAGAATTGAAAAATGATTTTCCTTCGTATTTTATGGCCTTCAAAACAGAATGTGTCTAGTATCTATCAGCTGAACCCGGCGAAGTAAAATTTAATGAAATCATTTGAAAACTAGGGTATAGCTCCCCGATTTCCCGAAACCTCTTTGACAAGCACAAGATCACTATCAGCATGGCTATGAATGAGAAACTGAATCCCCTTAGACCCCAAAGTTTATTTTAAAGTGGGGTACACACATACAGGAGCTCTAAAGTTCCATTTTGGTTTTTGAAATTAACTCACATTTCGTTGTGCCCTACGAACCCCACTCTAGTCAATTGATTTTGTAGATTGAAAGATTTCAGATTTTAGTACACAAGCTTGTGCGTCGTCGTCTCTGGGTTGGTCATACCGCAATCAATGCTTACCAGTAAGAAACAGGGGTGCAGTGGGTGTAATGGTACAGCTGATACTACCAGCATAATAGAGAGCTGTTGAAGGTAGACACTTATCCATGATTTAAAAAAAATAAAAATAAAAATATTTTTATTTTTATGAAGACCCAGTTTTTCTTTTTGGAAGCAGGACTGTATCAATTTCCGTAGGTTTGCACTTTTCAACCAGTTTTTCGCAGGAAAATATTGATGCGCTGAATATCAAACAGATAAAAACGACCCAACCGAAATCTGCGCAGTCCAGCTTGGAATTGGAATGGATGTTCTTAACGCATCCACTACACGTGCCTCGCATACCTTCCTCCCTCTCATTCGCACTTGCATTCACAATGCATCACAATATTCTACAACTCTCATCGATCTCACTTCAAAATCACGTAAAAACAAATTAAAAACAATATTTACACACATCACTTCATTCGGTTTCAATTGACTGATGAGCGGCGGTGCGCCGGAGCGTCCACTGCAGCCGTCTTGCTCTCTCTCTCTCTCTCTTTCTCACACCTGCCCGCAGTGCCCGCCCTCAGGCAGCAGAATTGACACAGACTTGCGCGTCGCGGTCGGCGGCCGAGCATAGCGCCTGGCGTCGCTGTCCACGGCGGGGAGGTCCCTCGAGGCGGCAGGGCCGGAGGACGGCGGCGGGCAGGGGTTGACGATGGTGATCTCCTGCCGGACCAGGGGCGGCAGGTCGAGACGCCTCGCCGTCGCCAGGATCAGCTCGTCCGCCTGGCCCGCGGTCCCCGGGGCCGCCCCCGAGGCCACCCCCGAGGCCGCCCCCCACGGCGACGAGCCCGCCGACAAGGGCGGCGAGGGCGACGCGGAGCCGTTCTTCTCCCTGTCAACAGACACGAGGGATGTTAAACATCAAACACTGTCAAAACCGAGCGAACACATCCTCGCCTCGCGATCACGAACCTACGTAATGCTATACCTCGTGATTGCGAAGGATTGACTTCACACGCTTCACACTTCAATAATGGATATGCTTCGCAAAGAAAACGCTTCGAAAGCTTTGAAATAACTGACGAGGCGTTTTCGTTGTAGCACAAAGTATTTTCGTCGGGCACCAAAGATAATGGTTCTTAATAGCGAAGATAATATATATATATATATATATATATATATATATATATATACATTAGGCATGCTTAAGACTAAGAACGAGAAAGAACTGAGAAGCAAGAACCTGCCTGCATGGTTGGGCAAGACGCGCGCGAGGCCTTTCGCCCGCCTGAATTTCGCAGTCGTGCCCTTGATATGATTGACGGTCATTACCTCGGAACGGTGAGGAAAATGCTGGTAATGGATACTGTTGGAAGTTTGACGTGGAATCGTTTCCTACAGCTGGGTCAACGTGTGAACGCTATGGGGCTGGGGCGGCAAGTCACGCGGTGCAGTCGGTGCGGCAGTGACCGCAATGCAGCACCAGGGCCGAGCCAAGCCGAGCCGGCGAGCCGAGCCGAGCCGAGCCCTTGGGTCCCGCATCGCGCCGCGCGGTTACACTATGCGGCCTTGCCGGGCCTTGCCCTCGGAGCGGGCTTACAGAGGCGGCCAGGCCACCCGTCCTGCCCGGCTGACCACGGGTTGCCTACCAAGCCGGCGCCACCAGCAGCAGCAGCAGCAGCAGCTGTCTTGCCAGCAATGACATGATGCAGAGCAGCGGCAGCAGGGTATCCTTACCTGGCGGGTGCTGGCGGGGCCTGGCGCGGCCTGGCCTGGCCATGACCTTGCATTACGAGGGGTGGGGGTTGAGCCGCGGCGGCAGTAGGGGGTGGCAAGGGCGAGCCCAACACGTAATAATACATTCCTAGTTGACGTCACGCCATCGAGCAAACATAATGGTGTTTGCGGCCTACGGCCTGACCTGCCGTGGGCACGTCACGCCGCGATGGCTTAATACCATCAGTCGGAAGGAACGGAGTCAAATACTTCCTCCCCCCCACCCTTTCCTAATCCCATCCCCCTTTCAGCACACCAGGCCAACACGCCGCACGCTTTTAGTTTCATTTAGTTTCATCAAGCTGCCATGGCATTGTACTCACCGCTCTATGGTGGAGGGCGGGCTGGGCGTCCTGGAGAGCGGGAAGCTGGCCACCTCCCTGCTCACGCTCAGGGAGCGGATGGAGCCGAAGGTCTGGTCCGGGGAGACGAGTACCCCCGCCGAGGCTACCAGCCCGCTGCAACACGAGAGTAGGGAGAGCATTAGGACCCTAAAGGTGCACCTGCAGGAGAGACGAGTACCCCCGCCGAGGGCCGAGGCTACCAGCCCGCTGCAACACGAGAGTAGGGAGAGCATTAGGAGTAGCTGCACTGTCCGCCCTAAGGGTCCACCTGCAGGAGAGACGAGTACCCCCGCCGAGGCTACCAGCCCGCTGCAACACGAGAGTAGGGAGAGCATTAGGACCCTAAAGGTCCACCTACAGGCCCGCCAGGCTGAGGACACTGACAGGAATCTATTCTGAGTCGGCCTAGGGCGTCTCTCTCTGTCAGATCACGAGAGAAACCTGGCCTCGACTTCGTTATCAGTCCGAACACACGGCACGGTTCGTTGCCTGAGGTTTGACTCAAACGCTGGACCAGAAGGTGGTCCAAAATCAAAATCCCGAACAACGGCGTTAACAAATTCGTGGACGACCCGAACTGGCGCCGGTATGTCACCTACCTGACAGAGCCCTCCGTCACGAGGAAGGGGAGGGGCGTCGGGCAGGGCGAGGGCGGCGCCGAGGACACGCTGGAGCGGCTGCTGGACACCGTCGAGTGCGGACACTTGGGAGTCGGCGTCTGCACCGCCTGCTCCGACCGCCGCCACCACTTCCTGAACCACGTCTTGCTCTCTGGGGGGGAAACAATCAGAAACAATACTGAGTGTTACTACGCCACTGTTAATGCTTTTAGGCCTGAGGATATTATAAAACTGTTTGTTTTTATTTTGACGCAAGATGAATATGAAAAGCTACTAAAACTAATGACAGGCAAAGTAGAAATGAACATTTCAATACAAGTGTGAACATCGAACTGCAGAGACTATTGTGTTGGCAGCACAATCAGTGTGTGTCTGGCCTGGCCCAGCCTGGCTACGCTAATGAACCCAGATAATAAATCAGGCCGGGTCGGGCCGAGAGCCTGGCGGAGAGCCTGGCGACGTGAGACTAGACGCGCTGCTGATAGAGACCTCTGGCACTGCGAGCGCAGCATGTTTTAATCTGTTCTCATGCACCCTCGAGGCCAATGCAAAGACCCCATACAACTTTTAAAGCGCAAGATTTTAAAACGTTTTATGAACTTCTTTTTTAGTATGCGAATTTCAGACTTGAAGGAGTTCGGGTGTTGTCCCGGTCATTCTCAACACTTCGTCAAAAATTTACACGTGATCACGTTTCATTACGCCACGTTCCATACTAAGTAATAAGCATACAATTTTTTTGTGTTTGACTCTAAAACTTTCTGTATGTCTCGCACATTTTTGTATCCAAGTTACAATTTTTTGTATCAAGACCCGCACGTTACAGAAATTTGTGCAAAAATTTATACTAATTTCTGTAACATTTTAAAGCATGTGGTGCACTCACGGGGTCGGCGGGCCGGGTTGTAGACGGTGACGGGGGACAGCGGGTAGAAGTCGCCGTGCAGCGGGCAGTGGAAGGCCAGGCGGGTCTCCCTGCGGCGCGCCCTCCTCGCCAGCAGACACAGCGCGCCCCCGGCCAGCAGCATGAGCAGCCCCACGCCCAGGCAGGCGGGGCCCAGCACGCGCGAGTTGCCCGTGAAGGCGATGCGAGCAGCGTAGTTCTCCGGCCCTTCGTCGGAGCCGGGCCCTCGGTAGGACGCGGCTGGAACACAAGACAGGCAGCATTAGGGCCCTTCGCAAAACAAATTATATACATGAGGGATCATTTCCCGACTAAAGATGTAGTCCGAGACAGCGCAATAGTTCTTCTAACACTATTTAAAAAAATACCTCTTTTGGGCAGCCCTTCCCGAGAAACAGTAGATAAGTAACAAAAGTTCGAAAATTTTGGAGGTCATTTTGAAAGCTATACAAAACTTATCGGGATTTTGTCAAATACATTTCTACATACTTCTCCAAACGAGCCACAAAAATTTTGAAAGTGTTTCTCGGGAAGGACTCTCCAAAACTGGTCTTATTTTTAACAGTGAACCCGCCGACCTGCTGCGAGCTGACCGCGGTGACCGCAGCCTCCCTGTCCTTACGTAAGGAGGCCGCCTCGTGTAAGCATGTCTCCAGCAGGGAGCTGCGAGCTGCGCCGGGCCGGTAGGCAACACATTCAACTCGGAGCTCGACACAAGGTCGCCCCGTACTGCGCTGTTTACCGGCACGAGCAAAACTTCCTTCACTCTACGATCCTCGCCGGGAGACGAATCCCGCTAACCGCGTTAGTGGTCGTGCAGGGAGCCGCCAGCAGCTCTGTCATAACGTTAGCTAGGACAAGGCAAAGAAGGTCACACCCTCTGGGCTAATCCACTACCCCCACCCCCCTACACCCCCAACCCCGCGAGGAACAAATCTCCGCGTCATAATATCGCACTATGGGCTCGTCCGTGATCCGCCCCCAAGGCATCGATTCCTCAACAGCGAACGGGGATGGGAGGGGAGGGGTGGGGTGGGGAGTCCAGCCCAGCTCAAAGCGGGGTGAAGGGCAAAGGATAACGTAAGGATCGGCCGAGGCTGACATGGCGCCGCTTACTGACATGTTGGTAGGCGTGGGCACGCGGGGGGGGGGGGGGGGGGGGGGGGGGGGGGGGGGGGGGGGAGCCAAGGGGGTTGCGGACTATATGTTTGCCCTCTCTACTGCCGGAGCCGCACAGCTTGTGGCTGGGAGCAATGTGTTGCGAACTATCTAGATGAAATATCTAGATTAGATACATTTACGGGTATCTATTATCGAAGACTTTAGATACATTTCAGTGAGATACGTCTGCGAGATTTTGTCCGCCGTTGAATCTTAAATCACAGCAGAAGATGCTTATCTGACTGATCAAGCGCTAAGTTTTCCCAAGTTTCAACCTGTACTACCGCATACCGCACCCTGGCCTCGAGGCGGTGAACAGACCTTGGCCGAAGTAACGCCCCACAACGCGACCTCGTCAAGGGCCAAGGGTAGCTCTCGAAGGCACCACAGGGCTACGACTGAGAGGAGAGGCCAGACCTTATTAAACTGTGAGGGGGGCATGCATGGCTGTCAGCTCTATCACAGTGCAGCAGGGCGGCTAGTCGCGAAAATTAAACGAAAGTCGTAAAATTCTGTTTTCTAGCGGCACCGGCTGGCGACCTTGAAACCCCATTGCGTTTCGTTCCGCAGCATGCTGTTGGAGTAGTTGTCTTTGAAAACTCGAGCAAACAGGCAGTGAGGCACGGAATAGCTGACGTCGTAAGTTGGTTATTGGAACTCTCGATTTCATTAAGCGTCACGTCCGTGTAAAAGGGGCTGTGCTCTGAAAACTGTCAAATTTTCTCTGTGAGGGCCGTCGTACCTGAGAAGCATCGTTGTAAGAAAGTAAACTCAGATGGAAATTTTATCCTGCTATGAAGGCGCAGTATGCAAAAAGAAGCAATAAACCTCGACAAGAGCGGGGAAATTATGCAACTCCGTCCGCGTGTCACAATCTGAAGACTAAAAGAGAGGCAATATACCTGCCGCTTAGTAGTTTCATAAGCTGCAAACGGTGTCTCTCCTTGCGCAAAGAGCTTGAGTTTACTGCAAATCCGATAGCGACTAAGTATGGGTCATTGATTTATCATCACAAGGAGAGACCATTAAGATAGAAATAGAATTGAACACAAGTATAAAACCTAGTCGGCCGCCTCAATGTTCCAGAGGTCTCCAACAACCTGAGGGTACCTCACAGTTCCTACACAGCTCTGGAAACTACGGGGGGCTACGGGTAGCTTCAGACAGGGTTTAATAGCATTCGCGCAGATAAGCAGCCAACCTGCAGACCGGGTGCGGGGTGGCCCTGGGGTGGCCCTGGGGGTGGGGGGTGGGGGGTCGCACTGCGGGCACCCAGTGCCAGGCGAGGACGGGCACGGTCACAGCGACACAGCCGACGACACAGCGCAGTCTGTCGTGTCTGCACTGCATTGCTGAGCCGCGTTGCCCTCCCCGCGAACAAACTATATGAATGGTTAGCATCTGACAACGACAAAATATTTGTTTCAAAATATTAATAATATTTGAATTACGCAGTTGTTTTTATCAAACGGAAATAAATAAAATAAAAGACCTGAAAATATGTAATATTTCTTAATTAAAAACTTTGTGAAAAAATAAAAAAATGGTATTTTTTTTCCCTTTCTTGACAGTTCACAGCTGCTAACGTGTGACGGCCCTCCGCCCTGCCCTGGCCCTGCGCGGCGTCGCGTCGCTCCCCGTCATAGCGCGGATGCTTGCTCAGCCGGCGGGGTGAATTGAAGCGGCCAGCAAGTGAGAAAGGCACTCACTCCTCCCCGCATATCTGGCACAGGATGTGGTGACGTCAGCCCCCCCCCCTCCCAACCATCACAGCACCCCACTAGCCCCCTTCCCGACCAGGATCTGCTGCGGACGACTAGACTAGAAGCGGCGTGCTTACATCGGGTTCAACCGCACACTGGTCCAGATCCCCCATGACATGTCTACATGACCTAGGAACGACGTCACCATCCGATGAATAAGATCAAACTCACCGGTCCTTCCCACTGTCAGTCTCTTGTAAAGTGTAAATGGTACACACAAAAAAAAGACAAGAGTACTGCACGAATTTGACAAGGTTGCCATGGCAACGCGAGCTGAGATCGAGGCGCTAATAAGATGGGCAACGGAATGCCAAGCGAAATGAGACAAATACAGTATAGGAGTCTGGGTGACTGACCTGGAAGTGTTTCATCGCCCAGCTCACCTGTGAGGACGCAGCCCGCCAGCAGGAAGAGGCAGCCGAAGGCGGGCAGGGCGAGCTGGCAGTTGGCCGCCACGACGACCCCCGCCACCAGCAGCCCGCCCTCGATCTTCTCCACGCGCAGCCTCGCCGAGGGGCATCGCGAGGCGACGGCCACCGGCCCCGTCAGCCCGAGGGTGCCCGCTGACAGGGGGCCGTCCGCGGAGTGCTCCGCGGCCCTGCGGACAAACCAGCAAACACTACATTACAGAGCACGAGGAGAGTATGCGGAGGCGCTTCCGGTTCGGAAACGTTTTGCGAGGGAGCTAAAAGACTAAGTCAGATGCCCTTATTTCGGGCAAATTCAGCTGTTTTTCCGCTGATTCTTGTACACATGATTGGATACAGGTATTCCTTTATTCTATTTCTCGCGAAGACATGGCGAGCTAGAACACTACTCTTTGTTTCACGTCATGACAGTATGGATTTATTCCATATTGCACCTCATAAGGCAAAAATTTCTAAAAATTTTGGAATTATGTCTAACATTTTGTAACAAATTATTTGTTTATATAGAGAAGTCGGATAAAATAATCCACACAATTTCATTACAAATCTGAAATATTCCGTAATAATGCAGAATTCTGGTGGAATGTTACTCATGTACCAAAAAAGGAAAGTTGTCCACCTTTTGATTCATATCCATATCGTATAAGGCTTGGCTAATGTACAGCTTTTCATGGTACAATGTACAGCGCTCATGGTATTATCAACATCGTTCTACATTATACACAATGTACACCCCAGCTCGGCGCGTCACTAACAGGTTCAGTACACACTTGGATTCAAGGTTATTTTGGATACCAGAACCCGGCCCGCTGGATGCCCTTTTGGTCCAGACCTATGAGAGAGATGGAAGCAGTTTATCTCGGCGAGTAGCCCAGTCCTCTGGAGCCCAGCGGCGCGGCGGAGGAAGGAATGTCGACAGATATGATACAAAGTTATGTTTGCTCGCACACAGACCACGGAGCCTTTTCCTGGAGAAAGCGATGGGAAAGCGAGGGAGAAGAGGATAGAGAAGGAAGGGGGAGGGGGAGGGGAGGGAGAGGGAGAGACGACCGTAACGTCTATTGCATGCGAAAAGCGTGGTGCTGTTTCGATCAGGCGAGAAGGCTCCAGGGCCGGAGGCCGTGTGAGTTAGCACTTTGAAACGGAAGAAACCTATCCAGCTCCGGAGCCAGGGCGCCGTGCAAGGTAGGCAGGCCCGCCGGGCACACCTGTGAGCGGGTAGCCTAGCCCCGGTAAGCAGGGTGCTGCCGCCGGCCTGGCTGGCTGGCTGCTGGCTGGATGCTTCCTCCCACAGTCCCCGCCTCCCCGCCTCCCCGCCGCGCCCCGCCCCGCCCCGCCCCGCCCCGCCCCGCCCCGCCCCGCCCCGCCCCGCCCCGCCCCGCCCCGCCCCGCCCC
>CABIKL010000709.1:0-19698 GCA_902196195.1 Aptinothrips rufus
GGGGGGGACTGCATGCGAGGGATTCCCTGTTAAAAGAGGACTTGAGGTTCACGTTGCCGTGGTTCTGCAGTCTAAACTCACCAGACAGCAGAATGTGTGTCGCACTCTCTGACCCAGAGACTACCCTGTCCTGCCGCAGCCCCTCCTGGCCCTGCTGCTGTGCGCCGCGCTGGGTGCCGCGGTCGCCGACAAGAGGCCTCTCCAGTTCCGGGGCCGGCAGCCCTTCCCGTTCCAGCGGCAGACGGATGCATCCACGCAGCCCCCGGAGACGGAGGATCTGTCGCCTCCCGCACCCGGAGGCTCGCAGCCACCCTCCGAGGGTCCTGGAGGGGCGCCCGGAGGTCCTGGAGGAGCGCCCGGAGCGGACGCCGGAGGGCCGTACCCGCCCTCGGGTCAGCCTGAGAGCGGCCCGTACCCGCCCTCGGGCTGGAAGCCGGAGGGGCAGCGGCTGGAGCTACCGCCCAGGCAGCAGAAGGTCACTACTTTGAAAGGGGTGGTACACTGTTGTATCATGAAAGTTCACTGGAACTGAGGATATTCCTCGCCCCTCCCCTGACATTTTCCTGACTGGAAGTCACTCTCTCATAGTCGTTGGGATTGAACTCTGACGACCACATCTTTTGCAGCCCCCGCAGCAGCAATGGGGACAGAAGCAGCCCCAACAGAACTACGGCGCACCCCCAAAGGCACCTCAACAGCAGTACGGCGCTCCTCCCAAGCAGCCCCAGCAGCAGTACGGCGCTCCCCCGAAGCAACCTCAACAGCAATATGGCCCTCCCCCGGCCGAGCAGCAACCCACGGATACCCCGGAGCCCACGACAGAGTCCCCGGACCAGATGCAGGTGGTCAACAGTAAGCTGAGGCAGCAGCTGAGGCAGCAACGCGTCCTGCTGCAGCGGCTCCGGCAGCAGGTGCGTAACCAGCAGCAGCAGCTGCAGCAGCTGCGATCCTCCGAGCAGCAGCAGCAGCAGCAGCAGCCTGGAGGCGGCGGACAGCCCGAGCAGGCCCTGGGCGAATATGTCCTCACCCTCCCGGAAGGCCGGCAGCAGACGGTTCAGTACACCAACACCCCATCGTCAACGGTCGTCTTCAAACAGGTACTTGGAGACGAACTTATCATGGCTCTGTTACTAGCTGGAGGTTGTGATCTATAATAATTCAAAACTTATTGCTTTCAGAATGCGGCTCCATCCCTGCCCTCTCGACAGGCATCTCAAGACCAGCAGGTTCAAACCATGGATCCGCCAACCTATCTAGCTCGCCTCCAATTCATGGATGTGCCTCCCATAAATGCCCCGGTCTTTTCATACTCTGGATCCGCTCCCTTCGTCCGTGTTGCGTAGTCCACTAAATTAACTGAACCTTGTTCAAAAGTTTGAAGGACTGACAATTCAACATATTCATTAATTAATTAGATTCATATCGTCCTTTTATTCTAATGCTAGAAGAGAAAAATGATCAAAGCTCCTCAATATTTATTCTATCATGTGTGAACATCTTTAAACAGATCTAACATTTATCAAGAATTATCAAGAATGACATAATGTTTAAAATCACATCGTCAAATGCACAACAAGAAAAGTCTTTAGTACATTTACAAATCGAAAACTGTAAAGAGAAACACTGAAGCTCTTTTACAGAAAACTTCATAAATGCTACATTGCGAGGAATAGTATTCAAAATTATTAAAGGATGATAGCACAGTTTTGTAATATCTATAGTAGATTTTAAATGATGTCAAACAGAGATTATTTTTAAAATTTTGCAGGCACTTAGGACGCAAATATTCAAGTACAAAATGCCTATACATAACTACCATACACTATAAATATTAAGTCGTCTCCATGTACAACAAGCATTGACTTTAAAATAACACACAAAAAATAACAACAACATTCATTCCAGACTCTGACATACAATGCAAATTTTTCTTAAAGATAGGGAACAATCAATGGTGTTAAAATTCCAAAAAGAAGTAAAAGCGATCCAAGAATAGTTGCACAAAGAGATATGGCTAGTCTCATAGTTCTATCTTTTACAAGAGATCCTAAGAGTAGGTCACAAAGAGCAACAGCAATATGTTGTCCATCAAAGAAAAATACGGGCAGCACATTAGCAATTGCAAGTCCAGATGACATCATATCCACATACTTCAAAAATGTTTCCACAATGTGTGGAATGATTGGATCATACATGTTCCACTTAGGAACAAAATCTGTGACTTTTACAGTCAAATAAATTTCTGCTGGATTACCAAGGAACAGCACAACCTGTATAAGAGAAAAATAATTATTTGTCTTCTATTTTATGACCAACTCTTGAAATTGGAAACCTAAATGTTTTGCAGACCAAAGGATCGGACTTACTTCTCCTTCTGATCGATGAATGGTGACAAGTTTGGTAAAATTTCCAACAGTTGGACGCAAGCAGTGGAGATGGGATGCACATGATGTTGAGGATAAAGATGCACAAAAACCATTATCACTTTCAATAAGTTCTCTTGCTGACAAACATGAGTGCTCTGGAAGTTCCACAGGACCTCCAGAATCGTCAACTAGTTGGAAACACAGTCGTCCTAACAAATTTGCTTCTTTAGAGCAACATTCGATGCCTCCACCAACAATTGGGTGCTCTGCTAAAACACACGAAATTTAACGATGACTGAAAAATGTTATACAATTTAAATTAGTGAATTGAGGATACTTTACCTGGCACAGATTCATCATTTTCTCGAACAAATTCTGCAGATATGCAATATCCTGGAGTTGGATTACGACGGGATTCCAAGAGACATTTTTTCCATGTTGTTGAGCTTGTGACAGCACATCGGTTTAAAGATGTAACTATGTCATTCTGACGAAGGCCTGTTGGTCCAAGAACTGAAGATTCCTAATTTTGAAAACGCAAAACATTATTACGACATTAAAGCTCAGAAACTTTCTGCATGCCAACTTATATACAAAAGATATTGAACATACTGGTGAAATACTCAGGACATAAACACCATTTCCGGTATCAAAGAAAGGGTAAAGACACCAAGGTAATATGAGAACACCGAAAGCGGCCATGAGAGCTAAAAATATATTATGCCATATCCCTGCACACAAAATACGAAGTCTTCGTGATGGGGCAAGGGCTTTAAGTTGCTTGGTTGACATGTAAACACCGGCAGCAGGAAAGATGAATAAGAGAAAGAAGCCTGTTCCATAGATGTGGACATCTTCCCTGTAAAAATATGAATGTAATTCTATAAATTGAATAACTAAAAAATCATGATTGATCTTTCAACTATTTGAAACTGTGACAAATGACTTGGCATAGAAGAGTCGAAATATTTTACCGAACAGCTGCCACAGCATGCCCAACTTCATGGAAAAAGGTACAAACAAGAAGAGAAACAGCATAGTATCCAATGTCACTGAAAGGCAAGTTGTAGCCTGGGATCTGGAACAAATATTGATAGCAACAAGAAGTGAAAGAACACAAATGACTTGTGCATACAAAGTATGGGAAGACTTTCTCCTTACCACAGGTTCTAAAATAACAGAGGAGGATTCATCAGAGGATGTCTTCCGCATGAGTTCTGTGATAAATGAACTTGCCAGCAAAATTATGGCAATAGGTAGGAGAGCGATGGACAAAATGGTGCCCACAGAAAACCATAACTGCAGAAAGCGAGGTCTCCAAATACCCCATTTTTGCATAGGACGATTCAGGAAGGTTGTCTTGGTCTTCACAACCATAAAGTTAAACTCCAGTCCAGTATTTTTAAGGAATAATAGATAAGGATAATGGGAACAGGACTGAAACCAAACAGAAAAATTACGTCAATAGTAAACCAATACACTAATGTACAGAAATTCATTCAATAATTATCTTATACTTTACCTTGAAAAGAGTGTTAAAGAAAAATAATGCACAATGAATCGCACCCACAGCACACAGGACTGTCAGGACATCCATTATTTTATCTTACAATCAAAATTTTCCCTCTTTCAACTCTCAGAAACAGTGATTTAATTGTTACAGAATTGAGGAAAATTTTGGAAGAGAAAATCAAAATAATCACTGACTGGATTTCTCATATGGTAGCAGAAGTAGCTCTAGCAGACGACTGTAAATGCTGTCTGCTAAAGAAATAAATGCTCTTTATCTCAGAAATATTAACTGAGCCCACATCATCGAAAATTTGAATGAATACAGACCATGATCCGCCTGAGAACATCTATTCGCTTTCCAGTGAGCCTCCGACATTGCACATTCACATCATTGGCCAAGGTAAGTTGTTTAGGTCCTCATGTTCGGCATAGTGTTTGTCTGACTCTGATGCTACCCTGCGGACGTCATTTAGCAAACAATACTAAGTATTTCTACTGAGAGAGATCATAGCAGAGTAATTCACGCAAAAGAGTTATAAATCAAAAATTATGGAAGCTTAGGGCAAAGGCCGGATAACGGGACTCTGGACCTATCATGACTTTAGATGAACCCAACAGAGCCAACAGACTGCAATTCAATCAAGGCAGATACAAGGATAACTGAATAACCAATGTTTTAAGAAGAAAGGAAAAGGAATGGTGAGCTCTTGGATTCGGACGGTAACGACGATTTCGATTTTAGCCCACCGCTGGCACTCAGCGGTTTTCTGTAGCCAACCTGAAATTAACTTAAACATGCCCTTTCAACTAGGTTTCAGAAAGAAATTAAGATACAAAAGCGTTATTTCTCCATCAATGGTAGTAAAAATAAAAAATAAAATATTTTTGACCTGGAAAATAGCTGTTATCTCATTTTTCCTACTCCGATGTTCGTTCGTACGTTTGCATTGCAGCGACTGAACAGACAACTTCTTGTGAGGTTAGTAAACACTTTGCTTTTAGCACTGTACTTCCCTCTTTCTCCCTTGTTAAAGTCATAAATGGTCCGAACCAGCTCAAAATCTGTTAATTTACCTAGAATTTCATCCTCTTGCGAAACCATTATTTTTATCATATTTTGACCTACCCCTCATCCTCATCCAGTAGGGGGAAGCTCGGTGCGCGGTGCGGTGCGGCAGTGATGCTCGAAGGCGGCCTGTGTATTCTGTCGGCGGTTGTAGTTGTAGTTCGCAGGACGCGGTGGCACTGCAGTTCGTTCGCGTTCTAGTCTGCATTGTCTTTCCATGAAAATGACTCTTCTTCCTGACGGTGGCTCTCTAAGTCCCGCCGATCTTAGCCGTCTTAGAGACCGCGCTTATGAGTCAGAGCAATTTCTGGCTGCTCTCAAGTCTGAGGTATGAGGTTAAGTCTTCCAGGATAAATTGAAGCAGATTTTTGACGCTGATGTAATATTGGAGCTTCATTATAACTCGTTTGTTGCCACTCTCAAAATGTTTTATGAAGATCCTTTCATACCTTTTTATCTGTCATCCTGTAGTGAAAGGTCCTATAATTCCTTTTATTAACTTATTTCAGCTTGAAGAATTGACTGCCCAGTTCAAAGAGAAACGTGACAAGGACTTGACCATCAGACTCCGGCATGAAAATGCTGTATTGCGATGTCAAGTGGAAGAGCAGAAAAATTTGCTGCATAAAGTGGAAGTAAATCACAAAATTCCTCAGGTATGTGCAATGAATCTTATTGTTTTACATTATATTATAGAGTGCTGTCATATTGAAAGTCAGACTCTTACCTTTAGATTCCAAGGCCTCCATTCCCTCGCCCTCCCGGCACAAGCTTCAGCTCAGCAGCTGCACCATCAGCTCCTTCGTCTTCTGCTACAGGTAATATATGTCTTATCATAGTATTAATTATTTGTACAACTTGTAAATTTAAAAAAAAAAATTCTGTGCTATTGAAAAATTGTCTGCTTTTTGCAGCTGAAGGGACAGAGCAGAAGGCAGAAAAATTTGCCAGAAAAGAGAAGACGGACCAGCCCAAGAAGTCGGCCAGTGGCGGGGGTGGCGCAGCAGTCAAAGAAGATGTTCCTGTTGATGTCAGTCGATTGGATTTGAGAGTAGGCCGCATAATATCAGCCAAAAAGCATCCTGATGCAGACGCACTGTACGTGGAGGATGTTGATGTGGGAGAGGCCCAGCCTCGTACTGTGGTAAGTTTAGTAACTGAAGCAGCTTGCTTGAAATACGTAAGCCTTACTACGAAGAACCTCTTAAAGGCATTAAGGATACAAAATTTTTCACTTGCCCTTTGCAGGTCAGTGGCTTGGTGCGGTTTGTACCTTTAGAGCAGATGCAAAATCGAATGGCTGTGCTCCTCTGCAATCTGAAGCCTGCTAAGATGCGTGGCATTACCTCACAAGCCATGGTGATGTGTGCCAGCACCCCTGATAAGGTAGAAATCCTGAACCCACCTCCTGGATCTCAGCCAGGAGATGAGGTAAGAATTTGATAAGGAGGGTTGGGAAAGCAGTTCCCATTCAAACATGAAATATCTGAAGTTTCCTGCCTTACCTCACATATGTTTGCATTCTGAAAGAAAGAAAAAAAAAGAGGCTTGTTTCTTGTTTTCCTCTCTAGGTTCATGTGGAAGGTTTCCCCCGAAAACCTGATGCTGTACTGAATCCAAAGCACAAGATTTTTGAGACTGTTGCCCCTGATCTCAAGACTGATGCGAACAGAGTAGCCACTTACAAAGGTGTAGCGTTAACTGTACCGGGTAAAGGCACTGTTACAGCCCCATCTCTTACTGATGTTCAAATCAAGTAATAAGATTTTGTAATTTATTTTCTGAATAATATAAGTTTTGAAAATCAATATGTACTTTGATTATCATTTTCACTCATGTACCATTCCTTTTTCTGTATTGGTTGCTTGACAAAAATATGAAGAAAAAAAAAAGTTATGCATACTCTAGCCAGAACTTGATGATGTGCAAGTTGAATCAAACAGACATGGGACATCATTTTCACATTTCACAAATATATACATAGATGTATGGAATTAGTTATGGAGAAGGAAATGGAGAGTTTCACCAAGCTAAAACAGACCACACCACACAAGTGATAACAATGAATAAATTTATTTTCAACCAGAAGGTAGACATGTACTAAAGCAACTCACACCATGAAATTTGATATACATGCTTAACAACCAGGTATGTCAGTATCACGGGATCAATGAAGATGGCTTCAAAATCACAAATAGTGCCAGCACTGGTGGTAATTAAATCTCAAGTTAGTAACAAAAAGATGGAATATGAAGAACACAAATCAAAATAGCAGACAGTTAGCTCTCCAGGAAGATGAGAATACTTCTGACTTACAAAGTCAATTTATTGCTGTATCAGGAAAAACATGGTGAAGTCAAGAACGATTTTGTAAAAAGAAATCTGCGCTTTACAGTGTTGTATTAACAAGTGTCTTGGCTTGAGTGGAGCATATCCTGACAATACAACACTCAAAAAACCTGTCTAGAAAACTACACCTGCAATGCGTACCTTAACATTGGGAATATCCTACTTCCTCATATTTGGGAATATCCTACTTCCTCATATTTCACACAACGCCCAAAGATTTTCCTGATTCGTTTGAACACAATATCTGCAGGCTGAGCAGCGTCAATCTTGTAGTGGATACCTATATTGCAAGAAATATATTTTTTTAAATTGAATTAAAGGCTTTACATTTTCACTCATTTAACCTATGAGATAGTCAGCAGGACAAATCTTTTACCTTGACGCTTGTAATATTCCACCAGAGGTGCCGTTTGTTTGTGATAGGTTTCCAAACGCTTCTTGAGGGCATCTACATTGTCATCAGACCGACGAATCAATGGCTCCCCAGTAAGCTAAAAAAAAACACAGAAAGAGTTTGGAAACAATGTTTTTACTGTGACAAATGGGAAGACAATAAGCATTTCAATAGATGCAATCAAGAATCATTGCACAGACACTGAGAAAAAATTCAGCAGAATTTAAATTCAATAGACATTTAACAGTTGGAATGAGATGAGTTAAAATGAAACTACTTACATCATCCTTCATGGGCTCTTTGGGTGGATGGAATTCCTCATGGTACGACCTACCACTCGCAGGGTGAATAAGCCGGCCAGTGATACGCTTCACCAAAAGACTGTCATCAATGGCGAACTCAAGCACACCGTCTAGCTGGGTGCCTCGCTTTCCAAGAAGGTTTTCCAACTGCAAAGAATTGGTAGGGGAAAAACAAAATCATAGAAAGTATTCATATGAATTGAATATTTGAAAGTATTCTATTTCGATTAGAACCAAACTGCCAGGATGTGGGGAATAAAAAAACATAAAATGTTCGGTTTCAGTTGATGAAAGAAAATCTGTCTCACCTTGTTAGCCTGAGGCACAGTTCGTGGGAATCCATCTAAAAGGAATCCATTTCTGCATTCTGGTTTATTAAGATTGGTTGCTATTAAATCCACTACAAGATCATCACTCACGAGTTTACCTGAAAACAATATGAAGAATAGTTAAGATATGACATTGTACAAAAAGCTATTTATGAGAAAGTCTTCCAAGAAGGGAAATGCAATAAAATGGAATAGGCTGACCGTCAGCAAAGCAATAGACCTCAACGCATGACCACATCACTGAAAATTTATCACATAGATGGCACAATTGAAACGGCAACTAAACAATTAATAACAGGAGTTGACGTACCTGCGTCCATTGTAGCTTTCAATTTTTTTCCAAGTTCAGAACCAGAAGCAACTTCAGCCCGAAGCATGTCACCAGTTGAAAGATGACACACACAATACTCAGCCTTTAGCTTGGGAGCCTGAACCAAACAAATCACTTAAATTATCATAGTACACAGTTACCTGCGAGGCATTAGTTCCAAGTCATGCAATAATTGACAGGATGAAACACACGTAAAAATCTTAAAGTCGTAGAAAAATATAGGAACTTAAGTAAATCGACGGGTAACTCGAAAATGACTCGAAAATAATGCTCAGATTACAAAATATGCTTACTAACCTGAGTTCCTTTCCCCGATCCAGGAGGGCCCAAGAGAACAGCGTTAATACCTGTTACTCTTTTCGGATCCCATTCGTATAGCATCGTTTGTGAGTAGTTGGGCCACCAAACCATGATGAATGATTTGACTTGGATTTACCGGCAAATACTGCAATTAATTAAATGTGAAATCTGTGACCTCGGAGAGGTTAGCAATAGCCCGAATCTGCCTGCCAACAAACACGCGATATGAGAAATCAAGCTGCCATTACGGTGCTCCCAGTGCAATCTCCTCCCCACTCAACACCGAGTTGCTGGCGGAATGGAATAGGCCGCAAGTCTGCAATCTGCATGGTGCTTCTGTTGGGTTCAACACTCACCATTTCTTGAACGTTTATGGCATTCCCTTCTATGCCTGCATGAGGGATGCACCAAGCATTTTCCGTCTATGGCTGCATGAGGACTGCACAATAAGGTCTTCCCTTCTATGGCCTTTTGATAGCTGCATGAGGTTTTCCCTTCTACGATTTTTATTATGTTTCATATATATATTTATTAACTACGTTAGTAAAAGTCAGAGAAAATCTTCATTAAGGTCAGGGAAACGTCAGGTAATTTGAAAATGACGGTCTTGTAGTCCTATCACAACTCCGCTTAAGGTGGTGTTCTCTGACAGTCTTGTTTTATTTTCGATCTTTATACACCACTTCAGGAGTGTTTAATCTTCTTTTCAAACATACACAGTGCAAGTGAGAAATAGAACATCGAATCAATGTAGCTTTGACATAACATTTCTCACTGCATTAAGTTTCTTCTTATGAGACTAACTTATCATAGTTGTAATTGTTTCTGCTGCAATACTAGCATCAACAAAATTTGCTGTTGCTTGATACGACTGCATAACGATCACAGGCCACTGTGTTGAAAACTTCAGCCACTAACTTTGTAAAATGCATCTGACTCCCAAAGTAACAAGCCGATTCAAGACTTTGATACATTGATGCCACAGCACAATTAGTCTCTGAACCAGTGTGTGATAAGGGTGAAAGGATTGATGCTACTCGTAAAATAAAAGGAAGAAAAAAATTACAATACATTAAATAACCAATTTTATTACAAATATTTTTAATGCTTAAAAAGAAAATTGACCACTTTCTGCTTGCATACAATGAAATGACATATGCATTGGTTTGAAATAAAATTAACGACTAAAAATTGAAAATTTCCTATACCTACTACAAAATCAGACGTGGTATTCACTTTTTCCTTAAAAATCAAGAGCGGCTGCAAATACAGATTATTCCACTGAGAAATTGAAGTAACATTCAATGAATAGTATTATGAACAAGGTTGTGCTGTCATTGAAGAGAGCACAAATGGCAGTACTCGTGTAACACAAATATTTGTCTTGTTTGTTTTTGTAAAAAAAAAGTATGACAAATGAAATCTTTACAATATTTGAAGAGGGAATCATACATGGCTTGATTTGATTTGTTTTATAATTTTCTATCACATAATAATATTTCCTGGATTCATTATAATGTGGTAAAAGATAGAACACGTCAAACAGGCATCATAAAAATTTTCATGAATATGGTCATTTTATGAAATAATTTAAAAAAGAACATCACACATGGCAATAAGTATGATTAAGCAAAGACAACTGAGCCAATAAGAACACACCGACCTGTAAGTTCCTTTCTGCGATAGATTAGGAAAGAAGAGATGATTAACTTCCTTGATGGGAAAAAGCGCTGAAAATTAAGGATCATCAATAAGATTGCATTACTGTCACAAATTTATCATTATGCAATGAAGATATTGTATTGAGCAAAATTCTCTTTCACATTAAGACACTTTGGTTCCTGGTGCTGGTGTCCTCTAGCAATGCATGCTTTGGCCATAACCCAAAGTTTTGTGAACCCCTACGTTTCTGGGCATGAAATTCTGACATGTACAAAAAGGGATGGCTTCTAAAAAAAACTGGGCCAGTAAAATGTTCCTAACACACAATCAGAAACTTCAATTTGAAATATATCAGACTAATAAAAATCCCTCAAATTACTTCCATACCTGCACATGTCAGAATCTGTGCTTCGGCTTGTCATGACACAAGCAAACACACATATCTTATGTAGCAGCAAATATGAGGTCGACATTTTATTAAAAAATAGGACTTTTAAAACAGTTTTGATAAAGAAATCAAAATGAAAACATATTATACATCATAAGAATCTTCTACAGAAGAGCATTTCAGAACAAAGTAAAGGAAAGCAAGCTATCAAGCTGAAGAAAGTATCTTCAATAAATAATTTTCACCCTTAAGTTGACTGAGTTGAAATGTGTGAGCTGACAAAAGGAAAATGCAAAGGATGCTTTGGACGGTAAAGTAAGCTGCAGCCCTCATAGGGCATAACTTTAACATACACATTTTGAATGAATTTTCAGAAAAGCTGTAATATATCTAAACAAGCTCACACATTCCATTTTGAGAAAATCGAACATCAAACATGTCTCTAAACAAAAAATGGTGAATTTTGTTGCTGCCTTTCATTTTCTTTTTACACCAGTTAAAGCAAATGAGTAACAAACAGTACATAACTACTGTTGATTTAAGCTATTGGTGTTGTGAACTGTACCATTAACTTCATATTGTCCAGAGCAATTTGTGCTGAACAGCAATTTTCAATCACCTTGACTGTAATTTTTTTTTTCTTTTTTCCTTTTTTTGACATTGCCAACAACTATCTACAAATCTGATCAAAATCAATAAATATAAATTTGTCACAGCATTTTTATGATGCTATAAAAAAATTAAATAAAAATAAAACGACAAAATAAATCTGAGGTATCAAAAAAAACATGTTTTCTGGATAAATTTTGAAATTACCTGCATTAACTTTTCAGCATAGAAAATAAATACAAAATACTTTTCAGGCTGTTGCAGCTTGCAGACTGAAAAGCAGGTATGTGTGCATAGAGATACAACTTACAAAGCCCACAAAATATACCATGTTTTGAGGGATTGTTCTCTCCATGATTATTCTGTACAAACTCAGGATGTCACTGCAAGACACCATTCAACATCGATGTTATTATGGTTCTGTTCTGGACACAATTGCATAACATAGCTGTAGTCAATGTCTACTCAGAACTGTAAACCACTTTGTAACCATAACGCACATAATTTTTCTTCAATAATTTAACAGGTCCACTTCCTAATTACTTTCAGGCAAAGAATTCACGATTTGTGTTTTTTGCGTATGAGTTGACTGTGGGTGATCTCTTCGGCTCATCCAAAGCATAAGAGCCTTCGTCCTTCTTTCGCATTCGATATACAATAAACATGACGACAAGAATGGCACAGAGTAGACCAACAACAGCGCCTCCAATCACCGCTGCAAACAGAACACAAGGAGCAGTATAAGATTAGGTGACCAGAAAACAAACAGTTGTTCACTTTACTTGATCTGCAACAAATCGAACTCGATTCTAAAAGAAAGCTGAAGGACTGAAAGACCAAAACTCACATTCTGGAGCAAAAACATGTTTCGCAGCTTCTGCATCACTTTCGTATAGGTTTCCACACTACCTCCAAAAATATTTTTACCCTTGGTTGGGTTGCCTCAGAGTCTAAAATTTGGTCTTTCTGGGAATAACGTCCAGATCCCAGTGAGAAACAGAGATCGGATCGTCATTGAATCGATCCACCCACCATTCCTCACTGGGATGCTCCCTCGCCCCAAGCGCCTTGAGCGGCGACAGGGGATGGGGTCATGTACTCACCGGCCAGGATGCCCGGCTGGGCGAAGAAGGACGCAGCCCTCTCTTCCGGTTTGTTGCTCATGATGTACACGCCTTCATTGCCCATTCGGTCGTCTTCGTTTCCTGACCCGAGGGTATTGTCTTCCCCGTCGCTGGTCTGGGGCGGCTGCGATCGGGTGCCGCCGCCTAGAGTGATGTCCTGATTCGAGTTGGTCAAATCAGTCTCCGGGAACCGTGGCGGGTTATCAACAGTCTGGAACAAAGTGCAGAGAGAATGATGACGTGACTGTCTGGAGCGCCGACGGCTACACTTTCCAAAGAATGGAAGGGATCGTAAGTAGTCTCAATGGGACAAAGTGCTTACATGTGTTCTTGTGACAACCGCGGTTTCCTCTAGTCGATTTCTGTCCGTTTCCTTCGGAATATCTGGACTTGTTTTGTGTGTTGATATGCCCTCTGCAAAAGACGGAAAACAATATGAGGTCACAGTTCGCATGTAACAGATATCTTCAAGTTCTTAGCCTAACACATATTCCTTCATAACAAATTCATTTCAAATGCATCCAGATCTTTTAATAAATGGATGGATACATTAAGCAAGGCAATCGTCGTACCAAGCATCGCTTTGAAAGCAAACGTGTCCACTGTTAAGTGAAGGACTGAAAACCCCCCACATATTTCGATGTCGAATCGACTGTTTTGGACCGAAATAAAAATTTCAATTTGGACGTGTCTCGATTTGGTTGGATACTCACTGCCGGCGTAGTCCTCGTCGTCCTCGTCGCCGTTCGGCCCGTTGCCGGACCCACTGGCCTCGAGGTCCCCCTTGAATTCACCCTGCGCTCCGTCCCCAGAGCCGTCAGCTGCGTCAGCTGCGTCGTCCAGGTACAAGTCGTCCTTTGACTTCTGGCTCGCCCATGATGGATTACTAGTGCTTCGCACCTGCGGCAGGGGAAACAGACAGGAGTTAGCACCGCAAGCATAGGGAGAACGCACCATGTCGAGACAAAGCAGAAAGCTGGTCAAAAAGCTGTACTTTAATTGCATATTTTCAAAAGTCACGGTTGAAACTAATGTACAATTCGTTGACACTGTTTGTTATAGAAGCTTATCCATCATAACAAGACTACAGAAGACAGTAGGACTAATTGCATCTATAGACTCTCAATGAACTGGACTGAAGGGGATGATGTCTGGACGGAGTCTCAGTGCACCTGCACCTGCACCTGGCCACAGCTGCATCTACTGCACCTGCCGCATCTGCACCTGGCCGCCCACCCAAGTTCCGCCCCACTCAGTGCACCGGAACAGATCGATATCGTGACGAGGTCAGGGAGGCAGTCACTGTCACATGACACGACATCATCACCAGGTGGTCATCACCAGGTGGTCATCACCAGGCGGTCATCGCCAGGTGGTCATCACCAGGTGATCATCACCGCGGCATTACGGGGTGACATCCCCCCTCGTCCCCCCACCCCCGCAGCGACTTAGCAACGCCACTGGAGCGCGGCAGAGGGCGGGGGGAGCCTGACGGCCCCCCGCGGCTGACTGTCTACGGCCAGAGGAGCACTTCCTCCTCGATACTGCAAGCCAGCGCGGAGCGCGGAGCCTGTCTCGCACCAAAACAAAGGGCCCTCATGGGACAAGGAGGGTGGGGCGGTGGAGGGGCCTGGGGGGCGATGTCCTGGGGAGTCAAGCAGCGCTCCGCGCGGCGGCAGGGGCGGCACCAGGGGCTGACGAGGGAGGCCGCAGCAGGGATGATACGTACACAGCAGCAGGCAGGGCACGCAGAGCAGCGACCTGACTCGGGCTGCGCGACCCGCGGCACACCGAGGAGAGGAGAGAGAGGCGAGGAGAGAGCGACAGGGACACGCCGACAGATGCTGCAGCCAGGCGCGGTGCTGGGATACTGCCCCCTGGACCGCCGCGCCGCGCTGAGCCGCGCCGAGCCGCAGCCCGCACGGCGTAGCGAGACGCGGAGGGGGCGGGGGGCGGCCAGGGGGCGGCGCGCAATCAATACTCCCTGTCCCAGCCAGGTCCGGCCCGCCCCCCTGCAGGACTCGTCCAGAGCTCTCAACGTGACTCTCGAAGATACTGGGTCATCATCAATGCAAAGCAGCCCTACACTCGGCCCCGGCCCCCGCCCCCGCCCCCGCCCCCGCCCCCGCCGCGCAGAGCTTTATTGAGGGGGCGGTGGGCCGCAGCCACCGTCATGGAGTGCCGATAGCTCGGAACAGGACGCTTACTTTACGCACATCCCCCGCCCCCGCCCCCGGGGACCAAGTGACCACCCCCTTTCCCCTTTCCTCCCCCTCGACTCGACTCGGCCGCTCACCCCGTATCTCCACACGTTTGCCGATATTTCCAGAGCGCGCCGTCCCCTCTCCTTCCATGCTCCCATTCTGGACGGTCATATGCGAACAAAATGTGAAAAGAAGAGAGTGGGGCTGGGTCACGGAGGAAAGAGGATTCCAGTGCGGGGTGGCGGGGCGGGGTGGCGCAGCGATAAGGGCGCACTTCAGGTTCCTCCAGCAGTAGAGCTGGGAGAGGAAACACGAGGGGAAGGGGGGCGGGGGGTCAGGGGCATGAACTCTCGACTTGCCTCCCAGCTCCACACTCCACGCCCCCGCCGCGTCGGATTTTGGTTCGGGAAGAGTCGGCAACGATCGGGCGCAGCCAAGCGGGTGTCATGAAGGATTCCTCCCCCGCCCCCCGACTGGTTCCCGAGCAACCCTAACGTGGTATATGGTATGGGGTCGTTGCCTGTATCGGCCGGGCCGCCTCCAGGGCTGCTGCTGCTGGTAGGGTGACTCCAGAGCTCCCCGCAACTTCCATATAAACGAATGGACCGCACAGTCGCGGAACGCAAAAGTATAGTCCGACCTCGGCTGATCAGCATACGACTGGGGCGGAAATGTTCCCACGTTCAGTGTTTATAGATCCAAGCAAAGTCAATTCATAACGAGAAGTAAAACTCGTGTTTCCTCAGAGTTTGTGTACGAGATATCAGTATTAACGATAGCGTTTCGAGCACAACGCTGTAAGAAAATTAAGTGAATTCCCAAGGAAAAACATCAAACCCATCATAAATTTCAACCATTTAGATCTTCAGCTCCGATTGACAAATATTCAAATTTTCAAGGTACCAATCTATCATTTTCAGTTAAATTTCAACGGTCTTCTGAAACTGTACAAAAATAACCAATCGACAAATATAGGGAGTAAATGTAGAACCAAAATTTGAAAGTTTTGTGAATTTACGACTAATCAACCAGAAAAATTACAACAAACTAACAAACCTCCGACAGGAACCGCCTAACATATTTTTTTACAGTGGAGCCTACCGGCCACAGTATATATCGCACGGCCGAGGCCGAGGCAACCTAGCGAACAGAGATAACAGGAGGGGATAATGTTCACGTCTTCTATAATTCAGATCCTAGCCAGGAGGCGCACTGGCTACTACGTTCCTACACGCGATTACGTAGAAGCTGCCGCCCCGCTGGGCTATTAGGGGCACTTGCTCCCTAACACAATGGAGGCTGCGAGAGGACGGCCCAGGGGAGCTCCACGCTACTGGAAACCGGCCTGAAAGCGGCCTGAAAGCGGCCTGAAAGCACCCTGCAAGCGGCTGTACAACACAACGCTGCCCACTGCACAGCAACTTGAAATGCTGTTTGCCTGCCTGCCTGCCTGCCTGCCTGCCTGCCTGCCTGCCTGGCTGGTCGATGCATTTGTGAAAAGCCAGCGCTGGAGCGTGAGAGGGAGATAATCTTGCTTGGCTGAGCCTTTTCACCGCGGAGAGACACTACTTGGGTGGGCACAGGCTACCAACTAACAAACACAACTCTTACACAAAACTATAAAAATAACTAGAAGACAAAAATAAGAAGGAAGGAGGAAATCTGAGATGAACGCACGATCTTCAAACTGCCACAACACCTTAGTATCAAAAATCTCAAAATATAAGATAAATGAATGCCAAAAATATAAAAATGTCAAATTTCATGGGAATAATGACAAGACCAGAAAGGTTCCCACGTGTTCGTGCTCCGCACAGCTTCCTGTTTCCTGGGCCCCACGGGGAAAGACTTCCAGCCTGCTCCCCGCTCGCGGTGCGGGTGAGATGAAGTCGCGGGGTTGGCAACGCCGACTCGAGCGGGAAACCAATCAGACTGCCAGTGTAGTAGGCCCCGGCTCGAAACACAAAGAGCAGCAGGGAGGCAAAACACACAGTTCAATGAACGGAACCGAAGGGACAATGTAGGTTTGAGGTCGGCGCGCTGCGTCGGGCCGCGGCTGGCGGAGCGAGCGCCGTGCGGTAGGCCAGCCCGCCGCGCAGCCGTGTTGTGCGGGTCGGCCTACGTTGCCCCTGCGGCCTCGCAGCGGCGGCCTCCCGGCCTCCCGCTCGCTCACACGACATAGCGCAGGGCATTGGCGCCATCCAAGGAGGCGACACGTAACTCAACTCAATTGAACGGCTCCAAGGAAATAAGGGGGCGTCCCTAAATTACTTAAGCGACTGAGGGCTATTCCGTAAATAACGAGTATAGGGAGTCAACAAGCCAGTCAACACCATCAAATTTCTAAATTTTTTCGCAATGAGGTTCTATTTAAAACCAGTAAAAATGTTGGCCATCTGCACGCATTATAGGGTGAGGTCCTGCCCGTCCTCACAAAGAGAAACGAAAACCCAGAATATGGACAGGGCGACACAACCCAGAAACCAAGGGTAAAATGTGTCTCTCGAGATCACCTGAGACTTAATTTGAAATGATCAAAAAGCTACATAATGCGTTTTGGAATGTTACCTCAATGTTACCTTCATAAACATTTCTACTTCTACGCTTTGTTTCAGGGTTGGGTTGACCCAGAATCTGAATTTTCGTATCTCTGCCCTCCCTTCCCTTCCTTTCCCTTAACGCTGAGGGGCTTAACGTGAAGCACTTGGCGAGATTAAACAAACCTTTGTTGACTCGCTGACGACTTCCTGGCGGAGGTGGTTTGCGCGGGACCGCGGGGTGGAGAGCGATTAACGTCAACTTCACGCTCCACGCACCGCCACGCCCCGCCACGCGCGGCCAGGCCGGGTAACAAGGGGCTAACAGAAAGCGGGGCGAAGAGAGGGCTATAAACTTCACTTAGCGGTGCGGGTGCGGGTGCCCTGGAGGGGCGGGGCCAACTTCTGAGGTGAGGTCAGAAAGGCTTTGCTCGGTATAGAAGAAGGCGCACGAAGGTCCCTGCACAGGATCAGAATGGATCAGGATCAGGAATGGATCAGGATCAGAATAGATCAGGATCAAGGGTGGATAAGGAGGTCGGGATAGGGATCACGGTTAAGTCAAAATCACAGAGATAATTTTTCAAAAATTCGGGTTGGTTGCAAAAGTACATTAGAAAGACAGTCATGCTGTCAGAGCAACATCCAGAATGACCAAAGTATTATAGTGCTGCCAAACTAACAAAACGTTTTCAAATTTCTTATTCGATGCCTGTCACATAAATGTGCGAGCGAGTGCGCCCCAAACTCTACGGTCTATGCCAAGGGATGCAGGGCGTGGAGTATCGGCGGCAGTGCCCCTTCCAGCAGGGCGGGGAGCGGGGTATCTGCGGCTCTACGCCCTGCAGTGTTCGTTTGCTGCGCCCCTCGGTAGGTGGCGCCAGCAGCCTCATCGCAACTTGCCGGCTTCAAAAGCGTCGGGCGGCGTGGCGTGGCGTGGCGTAGCGTGGCGCCGCTGCCGGCACGCCAACCCCAGACCGGCACGAAGGTAAGGTAGGGGAGGGGAGGGGAGGGGAGGGGAGGGAGGGGGCGCGAGGCCACCAACCTGTTCGCGAAGCGCGCCAAATTCAAACGCGGTGGGCCATCCCCATCCCTCCCGCAGAAGAGGGTAGATATGCAATGAGCACTTTCTTTTCATTACGAACAAATTCGATACTACTACGAACAGTTTGCTCACCCTATGGACAAAGAGCAACCGTCAATTATAGTCACAAACAAGTCAAATTGTTCGTATTATGAGAAAATTCGTTCATAATGCCGCGAAGTTTGTTCACAATATCGTTAATAAGCTATAACAGCTGTGGATTGATAGTAAGGGATGAAGAGAGGAGATGAGTTAAAGTACGCTCCTTACTGCTGTGGGGATGTCCAGACAGGGTTCATTAGTCTACCCTGGCATGCTGCCACAGCCCGCCACGCCACGCCACGCCACGCCTCGCCACGCCACGCTCTCTGAAGACTCAGAAACTGTATACGAGTGAGGAAAAGTTCGCAGAGGAGACAAGAAGGGAGAGAACCTCTACTTTCCCACGGCGCTTCAGAGAGGCTATTGAACTGAGCGACCCAGCCAGAAACCAGCCTCGACAACACGACGATTCGATGTCGACCGCAGAGATACGCTGTCGTGTCGATGTCGTCTTTTGAGGCTCAATCGAATTTCAATATCGTTTTGTCGATTTTGTGGACATGTGTACGCCGTTTTGACTCGTTCAATCCACAAAATATTCGGATTCGAATTGACGTCTCGTCGAGGGATCATTTCTGACTGGGGAGTAGGTTGACTGCAAGAGATAGCAGCACAGACGCATCCCTGTCGCCTTCCGTTGAAGGTTCGAATTGGAATATCAGGTCGGAATCGACGGAGTATCCAAGAGATAACATCTCATGTTTGGACAAAGCGAACAGTTTAGTCCAGTCAGGTTGAAATCAGGACTGACATATCTTTTCGTCAAACTTCGGAGTTACTCGGCACTTGCATGTCCTTTTTTTCAGAATGGCAGAGTGTTATTGAAGCCTGAAAAGGGTTTCTACGAAAGAAAAAATTTGAAAAGAAACTTTTCTGTCCTTATACTCGCCATGTTACGAAGCGGAGGCCGCCACTGATGATGATGCACAGCTAGAGGAGCACGACACCAATTACAAAGACAATGAGAAGGACAGAGATGGAGCTAACGGCTCAGGACAGCAAAAGGTTTGAGTTTCCATGCGCGCAGAGGGAGGGGGCG
>CABIKL010000710.1:0-19667 GCA_902196195.1 Aptinothrips rufus
AAAAAAAAAACCAAAAAAAAAAAAACCTGTGATTTTACATGTATCCTAGGAACATATTTTTTTGAGAAAATTAGAATTTCTTCTGCAATTATTAAGGTGGTGAAAACACGTTTTCTTTTTTCTGGGATGAACCATGGTGTGTGTGTGTATACACATGGATTGTATTGGTTGCTGTTGTGTTTCTTCTTTCCCATCTGTAATTTTGAATCTTTGTGTACATATTAACTTTCCTTCTTGTTAATTCATACATTTATTATTTTATTATACTTTGTGTTTGTTCGCAATAAAGTTTAAGTATTGACACCAATTTTTTTCCTTGAATAATTTGAGCCAGAATCCCTAGCTTTGCAGTTTTTGTTTGAATGGACATGTTAGAGAAACACCAGCAGGGTATAATGTAACGAGCAGTAGCACTCACGTTTTTGTAGTTCCGAGGAGGGGTGAGGAGTGGAGGGAGGTCCTCATTACATATACATTGAGCAGACGCCAGCTCACCTTACATCACATTGAGAAACACTTCAGTATTCTATTCAGAGTCCATATGACAAGTAATTTAGGTGACCTCATTTCGTCCATAGTGAGGACAGGACATGATTCTTTCATATGGGTACTAAGAATAATATCAGACGTCAGAAATTAAATTTGAGTTTTAAATTAGGAAAATCTAAATAGGAAAGGGCTCTAAAGTAATAGCCCACTTTCATAGTTATTGCTAAGCTTGGGTAAAGCTTCTGCATCGTTTCTTGAAAAGTGTTAAATATGTGTCAGCCAAAACCAAAATGAGATGGTCGCTGTCTTTCCCGGACCCCGAACCATGAACGGCCACAGAAATATTTTTATTTCGTACGGCGAACGGCGACACAATGTCCAGTAAACGTTAAAAACAAAAAAAGATTATGTTGCCCAGAATGGTTGGGCAGGGCACTCTCACTTCAGCCAGGCCCCCATTATGTGGAAATGACGTGACGCCGATGCGATGTGATGTGACTGGATGTGATGATGTGACAGGCGCGGCGAGTCGAGGCGAGTCCGGTCAATCGGCCTTTCCCCCCTGCTTAGTATAGCTACTGCGGGGTAGAGTCGTGCACGCGGTTCGCGGCGCGCGGCCTCATAAAACCGAGTTGACTATAGGGGGGAAAAGAATCAAGAAAGCACTGGATATGGAAGTATATCGATCAGGAAAGTTCAAAATACGCCTAAATGACGTTGAAAGGACTTCCACCAGTCAGAATAGAAAAGCCAGGTCTGAGTCATCGTGACTCAGACATGGCTTTTCCGTTCTGAGGGGAACCCTTGACCACATCATTATTATTTGCGCACAAAGAACAGCTAGAACCGAGATGGCCAAATACTCGCCTCTACCCCCGCGCGGAAGGAAATTGGAGGTCTTAGGGGGAGAGATTTGGACCTCAGTTTGACGTCCCCGTGAACAAGTACACAGGAACACAAAGCTCAGTCTAATGTCCCTCAGATACTGAGTTTTGTGTTGGTTTGCTTTACAAAATCTGACGTCGTGACATCCGTCTGCTGTCTTTTTGACGTTTTCTGGACTTCCCTGCTCTGCCTGTCGCCTCGCTACCGCAAACACAATGGCGGGAAGGCGCGCCAAGAGACGAACTGACCCGGTTCAAAACCTCACGCCGCGCCACGCCGCGCCACGCCACGCCACGCCACGCCACGCCACGCCACGCCACGCCACGCCACGCCACGCCACGCCACTCCTGACCAGCTCCACGTCGTGACCAGTGAGCACGGCGGGCAGGCACACGAAGGGATTGATTGCGTGGGGTCGGTTTGAGCGGAGACCCCTGGCGGGGGCGGACATCGGAGCTTATAAAGAGGAGCCAGTGCCCGGGGCGCCCAAAGCGTCAAGTGCTGGCAGCGAGGCTGGTCCCTTCACCCTCTATGTGAGTAGTCACCACAGGCTTCCAGGGAAGTCCAGAGAAGTGCTGGTGACAGAAGCTGCTGCTTCATAACAAACATAAAATCATGCATTTGCTACTTTTCAGGGCCGCACTGAGAGTCTAACATCTCTTATTTGGAGGAGGACCGATTGGAGCCGAGCCTTGCCTCCTCCAAAGAGGAAATGTTACGCTCGCTGTGAAATTGACAAGGAACTTCGTCCACGCGCCCTCTTTAAAACCTTGAAGTTGGTACACAGTGTATTTTGAAGAATGGTCATAACCATAGAAAATTACTGGCAACAAACTTTACCAGTACTTCTTTATGGTGCTCTCCTTTCTAACATGAAAAATAATGGCAAAAATTTGGTGGTCGACACCTTCGATGTTAGAAAAAAATGGTGTAAATTCACGACGTTTACCTAAACATTTTCGTCCCAAAATCCGTCGTAAATGATCGAGAGTAATTTCAGGAGAACTTTACATGGGAAGTACATTTTCGACGGACCTGTGAAGAAAAATTTTGTACAAACTTTGAATTTGCAAAGATATTTTTGACAATCATGGTCACATGAAATAACTGTAGTTCTGACATTTCTGTCAAAAATGTGGGATGATTACATGAATTTCAAATCCATTCCTTGAAATTCAAGTTGAAGATTGTGTGTTTGTTGTGTTGAGGATCCTGTCGGGCGCCATGAGGGTCGCGGTGATCTTGTCGGCTCTGCTGCTGCTGCTGCTGACCGCTGCCGTCGACGCCTGGAAGTGGGGCAGTTTGTTCAACGACGGCGACTCTGACAGTGTGGTGACCGTGGCGGCCGACTCCAGGGGTGTCTACCCCGTCTTCAGGAGCTACAGGTGAGCTTGGCGTCGGGAGCGGAAGTGTGAAAAGCGAATTGATTCTCTAATTATTTCACTCTATCGACGTCTCCCGTCAGAAAAGATGCACATCTCAGAGAGAGATGCCCTGTCCATTTCGCGTCCTCGCGGAGAATCGATCTCGAATATCCAATACCTCTTTTCTCAGCGTCGCAGAAGATATGCTTTTCTCTCGCGCCCTGTTCAGATCGAACCAGTACACCCGGCCCGGCACTCGCTGATGCGAGCCGGTGTTAGGTGCGACGTCTCCCGGCGTCCATGCCTTCGGGCATGCGGCCGGCCGGAAGACTTGAACTTGAACTTCATCTGTCCTTCGGAGTTAAAGCTAAAGGTCGACAGAGATTTGAAACGCCTCGGATGCTGTATTGGCAGGACTGTTCTACTGCGCATACCAGCCCCCGACTTCGGGCCGCCCATTGTGACCCGGGTTCGACATGTGATCGGGCTGCCGCCGCCGCGGTACGGACCCCCCGCCCCCGCCGCGCGGGCTGGGCCCGCCTGGCCCGCCTGGCCCGCCCTCCACGCTGCGCCGACCTCCCCGCCGCAGAGCGCGGCAGCCACGGCGGCTGCAGTGGCCGCTGCCGTCGCGAGGACGATACTGGAGGTAGGGTAGAGAGCCTAGAAGGAGAGAGGCGACAGCTGTCATGGCGGCTACCGGCCTGGGATCCAGCTGTGTCCGCTCTACCCCGCACCCTCACCGCGCGCCCAGGTAGCGAGGCACTGCGCAGTGCGCATGCGCTGTCCCCAGCTAGATCCCAGCGACTGCCAGGCCCACTGCCGCTATGACAGTTGTCGCCTCTCTCCTTCCAGGCTCTCTAAGGTAGGGACACTAAATACCAGTTTTGGGGGAGCCCTTCCCGAGAAACAGGGATGAAACAACACCGGTTTCGGAATTTTTGGGGGCTGATTTTGAGGTTATGTGTGCAAATGCATTTTAGAGTGTCGCTGATCATTGACGAGCGGCTGAAATGAGACCTAAAGTTCATGACGGACGGTCGTCAAAAGTTCACAAAAAATTTTGTTAGCTCTAAAGGCACTACCGTATAATTATATCGCGACTGCCGTGCACCACCAGTATGCTGACTTACTTGCTGGGTCTATGGTTTCAGGCTCACGGCTTCAGTCGGAGCTTGGAGGTCGGGGACACTGGAGCCACTTCGATCGGTAAGGAGGACGGAGTTTGCAGTAGTCAGTGAGGACGCCACGCAAATGCTTTGTCCCCGATGTGTCCTGATCTTGCAGGTCGCGGCTCCGGGTCCTCCGGGTCCTGGGGCGCGGCGAGGGGAGCGGCAGAGCAGCGCCTCTACTGGAGGAGGCGTTAACAGCTGGCAGTCGAAACGAAATCGAAATAGACATCGAATCGAACTCTGTTCGACTCATACACAGATTCAGAAACGAGCGAGCGAGATGAATGCTAACGGCGATTACACGAGTGAGAGAGAGACAACTAGGTGCGCAAGTAGGGGAGGGGAGGGCATATCGGCCACGAAGCGGAAAAAGGGATATGTCTTGGGTTATACTCATCGCGCTTGTGATCGAAGGTTTACCGTCTCTTCTCCGCTTCGCGCCTGATGTTGTCACACGTTGCTCCCCTGGGTTGTCTGGCCGGCTCGCGGAATCTTCATTGGCATGCACCTCCCTCACACGTTTCTAAATCCGCGCCTGATTCAACCGCTCGGAAGCGAACTCGCCGCTTGACCCTACAACTTAACGCTTCAACTGTTGGCGTCATCAATTACTACACGAGTGCACGAAGTTTCTCCGTCATAATTATTCTTTTGGAGTAGCTGATACTTCATAGAAATTCAACTATATAGTAAATAGGCTAATGGATGGGACTGTCTCTTATTCCAAGGTGAATTTATTGCAGAAAATGTACGGAATATTTCCATAGTAATTTTTGATGTTAAAGTACCACGTCCACGTGTACACTTTCCAATAAAATGACAAACAGCCACACGACTAGTATTCATTACGAATCATTACCTGTGTAAACCTGCGTTCAATAAATGTAATATTTTTAACTCACTCAACGCACGATGCTATGGCCAGGACCTTGGCTCTCCGTGATCACATTACTTTGCCACGCACATCACACCTGTTCTTCCGCACGCACTAGCCGCGTCTTGTCGCTGCATTATGCAACCAGCCGGCTACTCAGCCCGGTCACGCGTGTCATTAGTTATAATCGGCCCACTGTGATCTAACCCGAACTGCACTGTAAAAAAAAAAGATAACAGTGCTTAAATACGAAGTGCATCTTACATTCTAAATGTGTCGTCGAACTTTTTTGTTCACCCTTAGTAACGTTTTTACACATAATTAGAATTCGTGACAATAGTAAAAATTTAATAAAAAAAAATGTGTGATCAAGTAGAACAAAATTGTCTACTTGCATGTAAAACTGTTATGAAGTTCGAACAAAAAAAATGTTACTAGGCATTTAGAGTGTACTTGTTTGATACCTAATTTTTTTTTAAGTCGCTTGGGAGGTGTCGTAGAGCGGCTGCCTTGCATTCACAGAGTAGGCGATATGAAGGCTTCATTGTCCGACACGCCCTCTCTCTCTCTCTCTCGCCAGCTCGCGGCGCGGTGCGTATTAACGACTGCAAACAGGAGCGGGGGACGGGGACGTACGGTCATCAATACTAATACGCAGCTCAAACAAAGCGGAGCGCGCAATAAGCGTACAGAGTTACATCATGAGAACGCGAACCTTGATCAGCCTGTGATCGCAGCTAAGTATCTTTCACGATGAATTACAATAAATGTGCTTCTTCCTTCGCACGTACGCTACGCACTGTAGGAGCTGACAATTATCACCTCTTTTTGTACTCGAGGTACCAATCGGGTACGTCGCCCCATATGCAAGTTACACACCCGACCGACTTCAGAGAAGCGAAAGGCTACTAATACGGACCTACACTTTTCAATGGGAACGTGAAGAAAAATTGCACTATACGGTACAGCATTCCGTAGTGTGGTAACTTTAATAGTTATTTTAATATTATGACTTAAGCGACATTAGCAGGATTTTTAACACAGGTATTACTATCCAAACTCATAAAGATGATCCAGACAACCACTATTTTTCGTGGTCATTACCACAGTTATTAATAATTAATTTTTAACATTAATTATTTTTTAACTCTAAGTACATTGTACTTGTGTTGAGAGAAAGCAGAGCCCAAAGGGGGAGAAAAAGCTTTGGAGCCTTTGGACGATCCCTTTATGCATCACCTCAGTGATACTCCGGGATCACTGAATCACGCGCGGTCGCCTCGAGCGAGCGCCCTGGCCGCTTGCCGCCCGGGCGGCGCCCGGGCCATCAGCGCAGGGGCAGGGTAGGCTCACCCGCCCGACACGTGAGCGAGCGTGCGGCCTACCTCCCGGGGGCTCAGCGCGCTCGGCACGCAGAGAGGTGCCCCGCTCGGAGCCTGTCCAGCGTCCACTGGGAAATTTCGCATTCGATATCGAATCAATAATGTTTGTAATGCCCAAAATGGCCGCCAAAATTGTTCTCGGAAAGACGTCATTTTCGACATGCCAAAAGCAAATCTCTGCTAATCAATAAGAGGGAACGTCCAACTTTTTTGATCAAGAATATACGGGCTGCAAAAAAAAACTTTGCGCAAAATGTGAACAACTGGTGAAATTTTCAGGTCAAGGAGAGCAGTTCTGGTGTCATTCCCTGTCACGTAAGCAACGACGTGTCTACTGCCCATACTGATCCATTTATAGGGGCATGTCCCGTGCATCGCTGCGGATGCCCCCGTCGGAGATTTTTCTGTGAACATTTGAAAAAAATAAAAATATTTTATCCATGCATGCTCTCGATAGAGCCTTGCTCGAAATTTTCCTGTTATTTTCAAAACAACAACAACAACAACAAAACTATCAAAAGTCCACGAGAGTTTCCAACTGGGTGTTTTCTTTTCTGCGTCGCGTCGCGTGACAATGGGAGCGGCTGAAGCGGGCGGCGGGCTATATAAACTCCGAGCCATCTTCAGCCAGCATCAGTCCGACAACTGACAGTCCGACAGCTCCTCTCCTCTCCTCTCACCGACAACATGAAGTTCTTGGTGAGTACCGAGCTCGCAGCATTATCTTCTCAGCGACACGCTAAGGGGCTGGAGGGTGGTTAGCCTCATGTCACGGCCCTATCCCCAATACATGGTGAGGTTAGGTTAGAGTGGTCACGTAAGGGGGCAAGAGGGTCAAAAATTGGCCTAAAATCGGTCATGTAGTTTATGAACGGCCCCTGAGCACCATGCGCTCCGCAGCGAGGTGACGGTCGCAGCTCGATATAACAAATAATAAGGGAAGCGCCTCCGCGTTAAATTACTTAGAGCCTCACGAAATGAATGAGCGAATGGCACATAATATATTATGACGGAAGACGGAAAGGTAAAAATTTTGGCTTGGATGAGCATAATTCGTCCGCTCATGCCGTTGTTGGACTGAACTCAACGTGTCCTCTGCGTGTTCTCAACGTGTCCTTACAATTTAATTTTTTTTTGTAAAGTTATGACGAAGTGCTGTCAGAAAAATTGCCGAAGAACTTCGTAAATTTGTAACGATTGTTTTCTGCGCACGTATTTTAATACAGGTGTCTACGTTTTACGGGTGCGATGTTACAGTTATCTCAAAATAACAAGCTAAAGGTATTGCATAGAAGTTTTGTTAGAATTCCCTCAGTACAAATGTTGTAAATTTACATTGAATCTGTTTGAATTTGTAAATTTACAACTTTCTTCTCGCAGTGCTAAGCGTGCTCTCAAGCTGTTCCCTCCTGCCTTCAGGTTGCCGTCCTGCTCGTGGCCGTGGTGGCGCCCGCCTTGTCCGCGCCCGCCCCCAAGCCCAGTGGCGTGCTGCTCGTGAACCAGGCCATCCCCGCCTCCACGCTGGTGGTGGGCCCCGGCGGAGGCATCGTCAGCACCTCCGGCCTGGTGCCCGTCGCCACCCTGGGCCACCCCACCCTTATCCATGGCCACCCCGGTATCATCGGCAGCTCCCCGCTCATCTGGGGCTGAGTCCAGATGAACAGTCACACTTCACGTCACGTCACGACACGGCATGCTACGTCACGTCACGTCACGCCGCATTGCGGCTCGTCACACAGCGCTCGGCGGGTGACTACCGGCTCTGGCCGACTCCTTTGTGTCAAACCTCACCATTCGCTGGATGAAATGAAAAATAAAACAGCCCATCAGAAACGAACTTCTTGTGCACTTCATTATGTTATTTTGGAGCTCATTGTTGCAAAAATGTGGCGTAAACAGATAGTTCATACAGTAAGTTCATAGGGACAGTAGGTGTAGCTCACCGCACAAGAGAAACCAACACCCAGATTCCGGGACCATCCAAACCAAATAGTAGAGAAATATTTTTGAAGGTCATTTCCAAAACGCGTTTTGAAGCTTCCTAGTCATTCTGGCGTTGGTCTCAAAATGACCTCCGAATTTTTCAATTAACTTTTTTAGTCTTACTTTCGAGGTTGGGCTGCCCGTGAACCAGCGATTATTTTCTTTTAACTTTTTTTTTTCGATTGGGAGAGGGTTCAGAGGATGAAATGGAAGACTGGAGTTACAATCAATCAAACCGTGCCGTTTATTCAACCAAGCGATGTCACCGTCATGTCGATCTGGCCAGTCTACCAGCCGTGGAGGCCCGAGCCGATACCGAGGCCAAGAGATCCGAGGCCGATGGGGCCGGTGAGGATGGTCTTCTGCAGCACGGGGCCGGGGGCGGCGAGCAGGATGGCGGGGGAGGGGTGGGTCTGCACCAGGCTGGTGCGGCTCACAGTGATGGGGCTGGTCAGGATGGTGCCACCCAGGACGGGCGCTCCCCAGCCGCTGGGCGCCGACAGGACGGCGGGCAGGACCACGGCCACCAGGGCGACGGCGAGCTGCAGCACACAAGAGCACGGCGTCACTCGCGTTGAGAACACTATCAGCGCTGTGTATATCATCAGGGATTACCAAGTACTAACAAAGGAACATAATTTTATTAAGTAGCATTTAAAGTGATTTAAAGTGATACTTTGAGAAGAGATTCGGGAAGAGAGATCGTATTACTAACTGAATTCTTTTAAGAACTCAATATTAATTCGTAAACATTAATAAATTAAAGTAAATTAAATTAAACTTTTCAAAATTCGATTTTTTTTTTATAGTGCAGCGCCTGCATCGTCCGAGGCACTTACCAGGACCTTCATGATGCTGAGAGAGTGAGACGCTGGAGAACGCTTGGCACAGTGCACATGGTCTGAAGCCTTCGTCTTATATACATCTGAACGCCCCGCCCCACCACGCCACGCCACGCCACGCCGTGCAGGCGCGGGGTGGTGCGAGCTCAGGGGGTAGAAGTGGGCATTCATTGATCCCTCGCGAGCCAATGGCGACCCGAGCTCACCAGACAGACACCTCGCTTCTCTTTTTATTTCATCCTCACTCCGTGTCCCGTTAAGGCTGACGTCAACTTGCTACACGCACTTCACAAGTCGTTATCGTCCTGGTGTTGTGCAGACTGAGAAGAGGTGCCCCAGTGAGATATGTTCTCTCGAAATTACATCGATCACGTCGATGGATCTGAATTCGACGTGGACACGGCGTCTTTGTCCTGGCAGTCCTGGTAGTTCGCTGGACGTCCAGTAGAAGTACACGGATCCAGGAATGCAAAGGCAGAGCTTTTTGCCTATCTTCAAGTGTTATTTATAGCATATTGCCTACATTTACGGCGGTGCTGTGGGAAGTCTAATGGAAGTTCAAGAAGTCCGGAGGCCCGGTATAGTGTACAGGACTCGTTCGAGTGATCTGTCCCTCGCCGGCCTCTTACTGGTCATTCTTTGACGGGGACGTGACGACTGAAGTCCCTTCGATGTATTAATCATTTGCTTCGTCGATGGTCGGTCTACGGAGATGACGTATACTACTGCGCTCTGTTAGGCAGCCATAATGAGCCAGCCTTAAGCTGGAGTGCGCTGGAGCCGAGTGTTGCCGGTGCACGCGGGGCGGGGCGGGGCGGGGCGGGGCGGGGCGGGGCGCAGTGCAGTCAACGGGACGGGCAAGGCCGCGACATGGAGAAGGAAAGCGGAGGGTGGCCGCGGGGCGCGGTCGGGCGTGGCGTCTGCGTGGCATGGCGAGGCGAGGTGAGGCGGGAGGCGGCTCTCTAGGAAGTCTTGTCCCCAGCTGCATTGCCATCTATCTGTCCGTGTGCCGCTCCTGATGAGCGCCGCATGGAAAAAACATTCCCCACCAGAATTAGTTTTTAGCCTTCAGAATCTATCAGACTCGCATCTGAACCTGGGTAAAAGCTCCAGAAGTAAGGCATTTTACAGGTGCAAACATTCCAGACTTTGTAGGGTAAAAACAAAAATAATCCTGTGAAATGATCCATGCGCCAGACACCCGGAGCAGCTGGGAGTGAGCCGCGCCCAGCCCAGCAGTAGCAGCGGTGCCAACAGACTGGAAACGGCAGGGTCAAAGGGATGGATCCCTGCCAGAGTCTGTTTTGTATAGCAGGCTGCACGCTACGATCAAACAATTTTGACCCCCTGCTTGCTAATGATCTGAAGTTCGATCGGAAGTTTAGGGCGGAAATTAAGTGGGCCTGGTTACTAGTACTAGGGTCGGGACTAGTTCGATCTCCACTGATTGCGCCCGCTGGTCCTTCGTTTACGGTCAAGAAGACGTCCAGGATGACGACATCTACGGGAGCCCTTTGCACGTCATTTTGAAATGCTTCAGGTTTCCCAGCTTTTCTTGGGACGCAGGTTACCGATCAGCTCGTGAGAAACGCCCGCATCCTGCAGCGCACTGAATAACGCTTGAAAAAAACTCGACTTCGCATTCCTCTGGAACACATTTCTCTAATCGTTCCGCCTCTTGACGCGTTGTATAACAGTCAAGTTCTATGCTATTTCAGTTCCGCTCTACGACGAGATCCCACACACTAAAATTGCTAAAATGTAGATGCACTTTCTGTCTCCATTATTTCAACGACAGTCCCATTGTGATTAACAAAAATTGAACTTAATTGCACTATTTCTTATTTGTCTACAATCTGGAACAAAAAAAAGAACTTCAGCAAAAACGTTTGGAGAAAATTGTGTTGAGCTGCGAACAATTGCCTGCGCTCACAGAAGAGATAATTACACCACAAAATTGTCCCTCTAGATTTAGTGCGGACAAAAGTCGCCGATCCCCATGTCTCATAAGTGTGATTATTGTGTGGTTGGTAAAACTGGAACATGTCCTCTCCTCAATCTCGAAGATTTCCACAATCGAATTAAATCAGTGAAAGTTAAAATCCAATTGCGTCAAAAGAAACAAGTAGTGTGTATCATAGTTCCACTGATCACTAGGCTATGATACGTCTGACTTTGGTCTGACTTGATAATGTAGCTGGTCTCCTTAGCAATAGAACTACCCTCCCCCACCCCTTATTCTTCTCTCCCTGTGACATAATGACACCTGATCTCGTGCACTCGCTGCCAACGGGACGGCCGGGTGGAGGGGGGAGGGAGTGGGGGAGGGGGGTATAGAGCAGCGCGGTGCAGCGCGGCGCCTGGAGGCTGTCCGTCCATTGTCAAGGTCTGCGCGCTGCACTGCGCCGCGCCGCTCTCCTCTACTCCCCCCCCCCCTCCCTCCTTCTACCCCCCGCCGCGACTTGACTGGCAGGTTCAGGCTCATTGTCAATGCCAATTCATGTAGCGATCAATCAATTACGTGGAAACATTTTTTGGTTGGCTACTTCGAGTGCAATCTTTGTAAGTTGCTCCCAACTTTTTTGTCTATTAAGCTTGGGCCTTTTCCTGTATTTTCCTTAGCCTGCACGGTGAGGTGTCTTTGAAGTCGTGATGAGGAAGCGTCTCGTGTGTAGACCACCTCTGACCCGCAGCCCCGCCCCGCCCCGCTCCGTCTCGCTTGTCTACTGATCTGCACTGTAATATCGCTCGCAAAGGTACGGCGGCTTTCCTTGGTGAGCTGTATAAAAACCACGTTGGATTGCAGTCAATCTGTTCAGATCGTTTGAATGGGGAAAAATCTGATCATTTATTTAGGAGCATAGTTCAGTCAGCATAGCGTGTGCCTCACTGTGGATGAGAAAGCAACATTTGAGTCACACTACCATAGGCAACGTGACCTTCTTAGAGGCAACTTTTAGACTTTCTTTGGTTCCGTTTTGCGAACCTACTTCATATGCGCTAAGATAGACCTGTTGTGAGAGTGCTTTCTCCCCCACTCCCCCCCCCCCCCCCCCCCCCCCCCCCCCCCTGCTTTTCACCCTGGAAAGATCACGTGGTTTATGAAAGATGCCCAGTCCACGCACTGCAGTTGGCAACGCTGTAGAGAATGTGTCAATGGCGCCTCCGAGGCTGGAAGCCACTACCGTTCTAATTGGTTAGGACTCAACAACACGATAGACACCAACTGGGTTGAATGATATTCCAAGGTCCAGTCAACAGTAAAATATGAAGGTTGAGTGGTTACCTCGGCAACCCATTCCAAAAACAAAATGACAACGTTTAAACGAAAAATGTTGCAGGCGCCAGTACTCAAACGCACGTTACCTGCCATGTAATACAGTTTTACGAAAATACTTTCCGCTCTGTCATGGTTTTGAGATCCGACATTGAATTTTCGTTTCAGCTCCTAAGCCTTGTGTGCAGATTAGGCCTTACTGTAACGATGCATAGAGAACGCAAGGTCGGAAAGCTTTCCGAAAAAGTGGAAAGAACAAGGAAGGGACCATTTTCTTCATCGCTACAACAATATTTGTTCCTATTTTTGCGAAAATAATTGAGAAAAATCAACGTTCTTTTTTCAATTTTTTAATTTTTTCAAGCAAGGTATGCTTACAGTTCGAGTAGCAAATAGGAAACCGTTTGGGCGTTGTGCCACGACGCCGGCGTGTGTCCTTTTGGAGGCGTTAGGCCGATGATTTCGAAGCGCATAAAAGAATTAATTTGTGCAAATTGCAACTTGTGCAAAGGTTGCTGCGGCGATCTCAATCTTTATTGCTCTACGAGACAGCCATCGAAAGGAGGACTAGCGAAAAGGCATAAAGATAAGAAACAGTTTTGACGGTGCAACGGAAGAAATGGCGAGAAGATAATCAGAACCGAGCGCAGAGAACAAGCGTGGTGTCATTTATCGTCCAAGCAGTTATCGTCGATAATACGACACGCACGCGCGTTATCGTATGTCCCGGTATAAGAGCCTTCCCGACAAGCTCTATGGTGATACGATAACAATGAGTTATTGTTATCGTTGTCCTTAGGACGGCGATAGCCAACATTTTATTATTTAGAACCCTGTAAAGATGCAAACACTTCTTATGAATTGGATCACTCACCCAACCCTGGTCGCGATCACCTCCTTGCTCCGCGTCGACAGGCGCTGCTCTTTTTGAGAAGCGGATAGAAGTGTGAGGATATCCAGACGCATGCTGCGTGTCTGTCAAGCTGGGAGACCTGCCTCCCTCCTCGACCAATCACGAGCGACTCCCCTGTTGTTCTCGGAGGGTGTGGTCACTTCTGGTCGCCGAGCCCCCGGCAGAGACGGCCCCCTCCAACCCTCCCCCCGGAACCCCGCGCCGCCCTCGGCTCTGTTCCTGTGCACTTGCGCCGTGTATATAAGGCGGATGCGGTGCCCATAGCAAATCATAGGCAGACCTCCGCCAACACAAGCAGATCCCCAACCTCCAGCATTATGAAGTCCATGGTGAGTAGCCCTTCGCTTCGTGTAGCCGCAGTGCCGCAGCGCACGCACGACCGCGAGCCGGTGCAGTAGTGGATCACCAAGGTCTTTGCCACGCCGCAGGACCGCGGCCAGCAAAGTGGCGCGAACAGAGCGCCGACCATCTGGACGGCTGCCAATAGTGCGCCGTCCGGCCAAGACTACTGCAGTGCGGCTCCTGCACATAGTGCAATCGGTTCACATTGTTTCGCGACGAAAAGACGCGGCGAGAACATTCAAACCAAGAGACTTTATTCTGTAATGTAAACCAGGACGACAATGGGATGCGTGTAACTTTCAGGCCAAAGAGTTAAGACGCAGAAAAGTACGGATATAAAAAATTCAAGCCTTGCAGCTTATAGATCCTGGGTCCATTGACATCAATGTAATGGAAATACTTCCATTTCCTTATATCTAAATCTGTCAAAAAATGACCGGCCAATATCATCGCGCAGACTAAAGTTTTACGGTTTACGGTTCCAAAACATTCAGTGGGAGCCGAGATTTGAACTCGGGACAGTTGCCGCTACCTGCTATTCGTCAGCAAAAAAAAAATTCATGTACCTACTCTGTCGTGCTATTTTTATTTGAATCCGCGAGCATTTAGCGGCCCTCGTGCAGATCATCACGGTTATTGGCAGTCCTGACGTACCGTTATTTTCGTTCGCAGATTGTGTTGGCCCTGGTGGCCGTGCTTGTCCCCGCTGCCCTGAGCAAGCCTAGCGGCTGGCCTCTCGGCCTGGGTCTGGGAGGTCTGGGCCACGCTGGCATCGTGGCGGCGCCCGCCCACCAGGTGGTCGCCGTGGCTCCCGTGGCACACGCTGTGAGCCACACCAGCCTGGTGCAGACCCACCCCTCCCCTGTGGTGGTCGCCCACGCCCCCGCCGTCATCGCTGCCCCCGCCATCCACGGCGTCGGCATCCACGGTCTCGGCGTCCAAGGCCTTGGCGTCCACGGCCTTGGCCTCCACGGCGTCCACGCCGCGCATGTGCCCTCCGGCATCGTCTCTCACGGACCCCACGGCACCGTCGTCGCTGGACCTGCCGGCTCCATCGTCGAGAGCGCCGGCCACTCCGGAGCCATCGCCATCGGCCACGGTCACGGCCTGGGTCTCGGCCATCATTGGTAGAAACCGCCCCCGAAACCAAACGCAGAACCACCCTTATGCTCAGAAAACAGCTAAATAAACCCGACGAATCACTGCCAACTTGAACGTCTGTCTATTCCAAAAATAAAGACCTTGGAAATCACATGTAATGGTTGTATTCTATGCCTACCTTTTTCCATACCAGACTTTTGATGAGTAGGCACCCGGTCGATCGCAGCCCTTTGAACATCGTGTGCTTCTTTCAAAGCATTCTAACTGTGTAGAAGAATTTAGATTTGCTTGGATCAAAGCTGATCCTGATCAAACTTTGATGCTGCTTTTCATTGAACATCTGGTGACATGAGACTGCTACACTATATTGTAAAACGAAGTATTGGATAAAATTGGCTTTTTTCGACTGATCTTTTATAAATTTTAATAAAAAAACATTATGAGATCGGACTTCTTCTAGAGCACGGGAATAGACAGGCTGCTGACCTGCCGTAAATTTTTTTCTAGTTGATATATACTACGAAAACAATCGAAATAGCACGTTAGCAGACAACTATTCATTTTCTAACAGTGAACCAAAAATCAAAGTGCAAAACGCAAGGATCGCTGCTGACACCTTTCCTTTCGGAAAAGTAAAATATTCTAGATCCTGTCGAGTCGAGCTGAAGGATTTGCCACGCCCTCACATTCCTCCGCGGCTACCGCATGCCACGTGCCCGACCGTCGGAGACTTGAACGCCGGAGCCTGGCAAGGATCGCGCACTGGATCGCCCCTCACATTCACATTCTCTTACACGCAGCAATTGAAAGCAGTGCGCTGCGCGTGGAGGAAACGGGCGAGCTATTATTCTCATATATACGAGCTCCACGCTCTGACGGGCCATGGAGAATGGGGTGGGGTGAGGTGTGGACGCTGAAACCTTACAGTCACCTCGGTACAGTTCTCATTCTATCAGATGGTGACAATAACATCAGCTGCTAAAGTAACGGCCGCTGCAATCGTTTGACATTCAGACATCCTGCGAGAAAAAGCATAAGGCTACAGCTATTCTGCTGAGGAGCAGAAAAGAATCTTGATGATGCCAGTCTTGTCAATTTGGATATTGAAATCTCTGGAGCGTAGAGTGTGTTTGATCCCAGAGAAGTACTGTAGAACACCCAGAGAACACTTGAAAAATTCCCAAATAAATGTCCTGGAGGGCTCCCAGAGATACTGTACAACTCCAAGGAATGTCCTCAGAAAGAAAAGCTGGAGAGCTTCCAGAGAGGCCCAGAACTCTTTGAGAGCACTTTGAGGTTTCTCGGTGAGGTTCTTGAGGGCTCTTAGTTAGGTGCTGAAGGGCTCGCATTGAGTTGCGGAAGGCTCGCAGTGAGGTGTTCGAGGGCTCCCATTCAGGTGCTGGAGGGCTCACAGTGATGTGCTGGAGGGGGAGGGCTCCCGGTGAGGTGCTGGAGATCTGAGACAGGCGTGCGCGTCGAATAAGTTGCCTATCTCCCAGGCTCGCAGCCTCCCCTCCTCTCCCACCCGGAGCCACGTGTGCGGCTCGTGGCCACTGCTCGATGGGCTGGGGTTGGCGCGCGCGGCCGCGCCGTGGAGCACTGCTGCAGCCTCCTGGTCCAGTGCATGCACTGTGTGAAGGCCGAGTGGATCACTGTCTGTGTGCGTGGGGTGCACGGGAGGGTGGGGGGAGACCACGGCGGCTCTACGTGCAAGCTGAGGCAACCTTTGGGCTTACATATATATATGAGGGGAAAGCTGCATCTCTTCGAACAGTGACAAGATTCCGTGTCGCATCGTCAGCTGCACCGGCTGCATCACTCCAGCGGGAGAAATGTTCAGGCTCGTGGTGAGTGGGGCGAATAGGATGTGTTGGTCAGACAGGGACGCAGCGCCGGCGATCTGTCATGCCCAGCCGTCGTTTTCGCTATTGGTCCTGTTCAGAGGAAGGAATCTGATCACTGTAAAAAATAATGTCTGTTGTTGGGAGCTTTATCCCCAAAACAGGGGTGACGTAACACCAGCTTCAAAATTTTTGGGGCTCGTTTGGAGGATTATGTAGAAATGCGTTTTAGCGTGTCCTGATCATTTTGGTATAGCTCTCAAAATGACCTCGAAAAATTCCAAAACTAGTGTTACTTCACCCCTTTTTCTGGGGAAGGGCTCCCTAAAACCGGTATTATTTTTTACAGTGATGGACATCGCTCTGCTCTCATAGTATTTTGCGACGTTGAAACCGTTCAACCGTAACCTCTATCTTCTTTTCACTTTGGCCCATTCACTTCATAAATGTGAAAATTATTGCTGCCATTCAAGCCACATGTAATTAATTGCGAGCATGACTTTACGAAAGTTATTATGAAGCCAGTTTTAGCCGAGTTTTAGCAAACCTTTCAACGAAGCAAGATTTCGTGAACAAACAATCTATCCTACTGAAATTAGTTTTCTCGAACTTTCACTTGACAGTTTGAGATAGTTGCAAGAATAATTGTAGTCTATTTTTTTTTCGATGCGTAGCGCAATGCCTCCGCGTGTTGCGTCAGCTCCGTGAGCACCCCGACGGACGGGAGACCGCGTCCGTATCTCCTCACGGTCTTGAACGGACGCTAATCAAATGATGGTCATACAGAGCGTCATCATCCTTCACTAGCGCCGGGTCGAGTGAGCGAGTGAGACAAGGGCCTGGCTGAAGCGAGCTCGACTTGCCAGTTGCCGACCGGGGATTTTCTCGCTGAATAAGAGCGCAACAAACCCCTATTAAAATGGCTTAAAATTGGCTCAAAGTGTTTAAAATTCAACAATTTCAAGAAGAACACAATAATTTGCTGATATTAGGCGTGTACTAACACGTGCGCTGAAACGAAGTGTGAATCCTCCCTCCTCGCCCGTTGCTCATCTTTGTCTCGTCGCTTGTTGCAGAGTGTGTTGGCTGCGTGCTGGGTGGTGGCGAGCGCCGCGCCCAGCGGCATCGGCCTGGGCGGCCTGGGCGGGCTGGGCGGCCTGGGCGGGCTGGCGCTGCTCCAGTCCCCCGGGGCGGCGGTGTCCTCCCAGCAGACGACTGTCGTCTCTCAGAGCCCGCAGCTGATCCAGCTGGCCGCGCCCCGCGCCGTGCTGGCCCAGCAGGCCGTAGCGGTGGCCGCCCCCGCCACCCTCGGCGCCTCCATCATCGGCCCCCAGTCCGCCTCCGCCATCATCGCCGGCCCTGCCCAGCTGAGCTCCGCCGTCATCGGCCCCCAGGAGTCCCCGGTCGCCGTCATCGGGCCCTCTGAGGCGTCCTCCGCTGTCATCGGCCCCAAGGGTGCCCCCACCCTGGTGGCTGGCCCCGTGGCCGGACCCTCCGCTTTGATCGCCGGTCCCGCCGCGGCCAAAGCGACCATCATCGGCCCCCAGGCCGCTCCCGCAACCCTGGTGGCTCCGGCCCCGGCCGCCGCCACCCTTGTTGCTGCCGCCCCCGCAACAGCTACCTTGGTTGCTGCCGGCCCCGCGACCACCTTGGTGGGCGCCAAGGGCCTCGGCCTCGGCCTGGGCGGCTGGAACCAGGGCTGGAACCAGGGCTGGAACGCGGGCTCCCCTGTGCTCGCTGGCGGCCTCGGCACCACCTTGATCTCTGCCGGCCACTAAACACGTCCATTTTCGATCTCTGAGAAGTGATAATAAAGATACCTGCCACTGTGATCATAGATATTTCATGTTTGTTTGCTCCATTTGTTCCTCTTGACCAGAAGTCTACAACACTTTGACGGAAATAAAGGTTTTGAAGTCACTATTGATTTATAATAATAATAATAATGAATAATGAGGTTTAAGTTATTTTCCGGAAGTGCAGCGCACGGTGGCTGACAGTGTCCATACTCTTTCTTGCAACGGTCGCGTAAAAGAGGATGCACGCATCGCAGCGCAGCCCCTCACAGGACAGAGACAGAGAGCTCACTGTGAGGTCAGAATGAGAGAGAAACCTCAGCAGGACCTCATGTACAAGTGCCACAATGACTTCATCTGTGAGGTCTGTACGTCAAACTGAGTTTGAACTGAGGTTGGTGTTCTGTCAAGGGCGTCACCACTCCCTAAAATGCAGAAATTTGAAAATTACAATTTTCTCTCTTTGGTAATTATTAGAAGGTCATGCACCGCTGCAATAATCTGAACACATGCTCATGCCAGAAGCGGATGCTGGAAGAAGACATAAGCAAATTGTCTCCTTTCCAGGCCTGGCTGAGCCTCAAGACCCGACATTTGGGAAAGAAACGAGGGGCGTTCAATTTCTCCGCCATGACGGCCTGAGTTTTCACGCGTACCGCCCTTTGTTATACACTGGGCTGTTGCGGCAGTCGCGGCAAATTGTCTTCCTACCCGCTATCCAAAATGATGGACTAGCCGGGAAAGCATCTCGCTTCTTTAGCCGTGCCTACCTTCCTGGAGCGCGTTTGCGGCGCGTTGAGCTTTCAGTCAGTGGGTTGCGATACCCCGTCGCCTCGCCATGTACTCATTCACTCATTCTGAGCACTGTTTTTTTAAAATCAGATTCTGTGCCAGTCATTTCAATCAACTTGGGTCTGGCTTAGCTGGTGTACAAGTCTTGTCGTGATTCCTGTTGTGTTCTCAGGGGTTGGTGGTGTGACGGAATAACGCGCACTGGTTGATCAGTACAGCTGTCGTGTATTACACAATTTCACAGGCACACATGAACACACACAGGAACGTAAAGTATAAAGTATACAAGGATCCTTAGCACTAAGGGTTAAACAGTCCATCCGCTTTGGGGCGACCTGCCGGTCGAGCGGAAACAAGGGGGCTGTCAACTTAAGCTTCCGGCACTGTCGGCCGGCCGACCGACCGTCCGACCGTCCGGCACGGCTAGGCCGCCACACGCTCTATGTCTTGTTTTTCGCTTATAACTTTGCTTACGTGCATTGTCAATTATATATATGTATAATATGCAGGAGAACACAGCTTTGTGCATCAGAGAAAACTCAGAGCAAGTTATTTACCTTTGCTCGGAGCCGAGTGACGGGCGGAATGCTGCCTACTACTCTCTTTACAGATATTTA
>CABIKL010000711.1:0-19664 GCA_902196195.1 Aptinothrips rufus
AAAAAAAAAAAAAAAAAAAAAAAACGTTTTTGGGATCTCTTCCCGAGAAACACGGGAGAAGTAACAGCAGTTTCGGAATTTTTGGTGGCCATTTTGAGAGCTACATACCAATAATGATCAGGACACTCTGAAATGCATTTCTAAATGATCCTCAAAATGAGTCCCCAAAATTCCGAAACTGGTGTTACATTACCGCTGTTTCACTAGGGAAGAGCTCCCCAGAACTGGTGTATTTTAATATTTTGTTTTTTTACAATGTTCGTTCCTTTGCGTGTTGGCAGCGATGATGGCATGGTGATCAGCAGTTTCGAAGTGACGCCGCCCATGTCCACCTACCTGGTGGCCTTCATCGTGTCGGACTTCGTCTCGCACACCAACGAAATGAAGAACTTCTCGACCTGGTCCCGGGAGGACATCGTGCAGGGCAGCACGCTCAGCCAGGAGGTGGGCCAGAAGGCCCTGCAGCTGCTCGCCCAGTTCAACGGCATCGACTACTCGCTGCCTAAGATGGACCAGGCCGCCATTCCGGACTTCTCCGCCGGCGCCATGGAGAACTGGGGCCTCGTCACGTACAGGTGAGCCGAGCGACTTCCCGAGAAACGGGGGTGACCGGGGGAGACACAGCAGTGAAGAAACACCAAGTTTGGGAATTTTGGGGGGTCATTTTGGAAGCTACTTACCAAAAGGATCAGGACACTCCAAATTGCATTTCTACATAATTCTCAAAATAAGCTCCAAAAATTCCTAAACTGGTGTCACTTCACCACTGTGTCTCGGGAAGGGCCCGCCAAAACTGGCATTTTGCCTGACAGTGCGGATCCGTCAGATTTCAAAGCCTAATAAAAAGGTCAGTTTTTAAAATATGGCCTAAGGGACTGTTCATAAATTACGTAAGTCTCTAGTGGCCTTCCTTAAGGCCCTTATGAAAGGATGGGTAGGTTATAGTTTAGACGCCTTACGAGGAGGAGTGAGGGGGTCAAAAAGCGGCCATGTCTTACGTAATTTACGGACGGCTCCTAGTGGAACATGGTGGGAGCGGGAATGACGCACGCTCTGCTCTGCCGCAGGGAGCCCTACCTCATCACGGACTCAGACCCCACGGCTCGCGAGGAGGAGCGCATCGCCACGGTCATCTGCCACGAGCTGGGCCACCAGTGGACCGGGGATCTGGTCACCCTAGACTGGTGGTCACACACCTGGCTTAACGAGGGCTTCGCCACCTTCTTCGAGAGCATGACGTGCGCTGAGGTGAGTGTGATTCACCAGGTGTGTCGAGTGCTATGCATGTCCAAGGGAAGCAGCTGGTCCCTTAAAGCAGAGTGAAGTAAACCGGTGGACACGAATTTAATATTGTCGCTGGTAGTAAATTAACTTATCTTGACATCGTTTCGCTGACACAGCATTGAAGTAAAAGTGACTGATGATAAATATGCTCGCCTTTGTGGTGACATCACTGTGCCGCGCTATATTATTTTGCGATAACCCGTCATCGTTACCCGCGGCTGCGAAAACAGTCATGCAGTGGTTATGATGTGATGAAATCTAAAATTACGGCCGGTTTCTGGCCTCGGGTGCATATCTCTCGGCGACGGCCATCTTGCACAGATAGCCCTTCACTGTTTGAATGTGCCCGTAGATATACCCGGACTGGAACCTAGAGGACAAGATGGTGCCCAGCTACTACCACGTGGCCATGGAGAGCGACGTGAGGGAGGACCAGATCTCCCTGTGCAACCCCGCGTCCTCCTACGAGGAGATCGAGGACATGTTCGGCGTCATCTCCTACGACAAGGGTGAGTTGGCATCGTACCTTTCATGTTCTTCCGTCACCCTCCTGAAAGTCTACATTTGTCACAAATATGCACGTATTTGTTTGTATTTACCAAAACTTTGTCGTAAATATGGCCAAAAGTGTTAACTCTAGCAGTACCTATTTGCAATTGTGACAAACAAAGCAGTTTTTTCGCGGGGCTCCTTTTAAAAAACAGCGGTCTTCTGTCTCAGGCGGAGCGGTTCTGCGCATGTTGTACTACGCAATCACCCCGGAGGTGTTCAAGCAGGGCATGAAGCTCTACATCTCCGAAAAGTGAGTACTTCGCCCGGCATGAGGGTGAGATATCCCCCCCCCCCCCCCCCCCTCCCCCATATGAGATCATGACAAACACCCGAGACGAAATAAATCGCAACGTAGAGGTCAAGGGTTCAAATGCCGGCTTCAGAGGGGCGTTCAGTTTTTACCATGTGTATTTATTACCCACACTGACCCTATCAATATTTTAAAGAAAAGTGCGGAAAGCTTGCGCACATGATTGCATGACTGACTGAGCACTCGCTCGCTCTGCTCGCTCTGCCTGTGCGCAGCCTGTACAAGAACGTGAGCCCCGAGCAGCTGTTCGACGCCATGCAGCAGGCGATCACAGCCTCGGGCCAGGACCTGCTGCCCGATGACTACACCTTCCGCGACATCGCGCGCACCTGGACCGACCGGCCGGGCGTGCCGGTGCTCAACGTGATGCGTGACTACGACAACGGTCTGATCGACTTCTCCCAGCAGCGCTTCTTCTACTCGACGCCGTCCGACAGCGCGCTGCTCAGCACGGCCTACTGGATACCCATCACCGTCGTCTCCGGCGCCAAGCCCGACTGGAGCACCGCGCCTCAGAGCTGGATGAACCCGGACGACTTCGCCGTGCAGATCGTCACCGACGTGGCCAAGGACCAGTGGATCCTCGTCAACCCCACGCAGACCGGTGAGTAGCTCTTCCCTCTTGTTCTTCCACAGATCGATACGGCGAGCTGTATTCACACAGAAAAACCAAAACCCAGAATCGGGGTAACTCAACCCAGAAACGAAGGGTAAAAAAAATATTGTTGAGTTGATTTTGAGACCTGTTGCAAAAAGATCAAGAAGCTTCGAAACGCGTTTTAGAATGGGTCTCAAAATCACCTTACCGCGACTTACTTTTTTACCCTTGGTGTCTGGGTTGAGTTGCCCCAGATTCTGGGTTTTGGTTTTTCTGTAAATTCTTCAGCTGTACGGCATGTGGATGAGTCGGAGGAGTGGTCAGAGTGCTGAGATCAGAATCTGCAGGTCGCTCGCTCTTTCTGGTCCTACCTTTGCCATATTTTTATTCCGATTCATCATCTTTCTTGACACCTTCCCTTTCCCTTTATAATGAAAACAGTCCCCTCACTTGCATCCGTCAGTGAGCTCTCAGCCAAGCGTTCGAAGAAAAAATTCCTTTAAATCGGCTGGTTTTATGAACCTCACATTCTACTTCGGAATTCCTTCGATTTGAAGAATTAAGTTACTCCTTGCTAGTTCTCTCGACCATCCGTAGCATTAAACTCTGTGAATCCACCTCCTGGCGATGAGACCGCATCTTCTTACTGGCCCGCGCAGGTTACTACCGCGTCAACTACGACGAGAAGAACTGGAAGATGCTGACTACCGTGCTGGTCGGCGATGCGCGGTCCACCATCCCCGCCGCGTCGCGCGCCCAGCTCCTCAACGACGCGCTGTGCCTGGCCCGCGCCGGCCAGCTGGACTACTCCGTGGCGCTCAGCGTCATGCTGACCTTCAAGAAGGAGCGCGGCGTGGCGCCCTGGCAGGCCGCCGTGACGGCCGCCGACTTCCTCAGCGCCAGGCTGGCCAACACGGACGCGTACCCGGCCTTCGTGGTAGGTCCCTGCTGCTGGAGAGCCTGGAAGGAGAGAGGCGACAACTGTCATGGCGGCAGGCGTCCTGGCAGCCGATGGGATCCAGCTGGGTGAGGGTGAGGGGTGCGGGGTAGAGCGGGAGCGGACACAGCTGGATCCCAGGCCGGTAGCCGCCATGACAGTTGTCGCCTCTCTCCTTATAGGACTGCTAGGGTCCAGTGCAGTACACCTGTTGAATACACGTCTACGATCGACTCAGCCGCTGCTCCTACCTGTAGTGGACGTTATCTTACCTAGGAGTGCGTTGGGTTGCCTACCCCGCCGGCGCTAATGCTCTGTCCTCTGCGCAGAACATGCTCAAGGATATCACTGCCGAGGCGTTCGACCATGTCGGCTATCAGCTGAAGGAATCGGATTCGCACGAGGACAGGGTCCTGCGCTACTACATCGCGAGCTACGCCTGCTACGCCAACAACGAGAAGTGCATCGCCGGCGCAGTGAGCAGCCTCCAGGCCTGGCTCGCCGACCCCAAGACCGTCAGGTGAGGGCTGGCAGGAGTGAACTAGAAGGGAGCCCTAGAGCTAGATCAGCTGAACCTCTAACTAGTCAAGTGAAGGCAGGCAGGGAACGAACTAGAAGGCAGCCCTAGATCAGCTCCACCAAGCTAGTCAAGTGAAGGCACGCAGGGAACGAACTAGAAGGGAGCCCCAGATCTAGATCAGCTCCACCAAGCTAGTCAAATGAAGGCACGCAGAGGATGAACTAGAAGGGAGTCCTAGATCTACATCAGCTGAACCTCTAACTAGTCAAGCGAGAGCACGCAGGGAATGAACTAGAGAAGAGCCCTACATCTAGATCAGCTCCACCTAACTAGTCTCTCTCCTGCAGGCTGCAGGCAGACACTAACGCCACAACCATGTGCTACGGTGTCCGAGGCTCCGCCGACAACTTCAACTCCATGAAGAAGCTCTTCATGGCAGAGACTGACCAGACGCTGCGGTACACGTACGCCTCAGCGCTTGCCTGCGCCGACAGCACCCTGCTGCAGGGGTAAGAGAAGAAATGACGTCATATGTATCACCGTCACTTGTCACTTGTACACGCATGACACTTTGTCATGCACTACTAGGCAGTGCTCGGTATAGCGAGTCACTGACATTCACCCTTCGACTTCCAGGCTGCTTGCTGACTCATTGAATTTCACCGATACGAATTACACAGTGGACGTGATGAACGCCGTTTACAACCTGCGAGAGAACCACCAAGTTCTGCTTGATTTTGTGAAGAAGAACAGCAAGGCTATTCATGACACGTGAGTGTGCTTGCTGTAGAACATTGCGTCAAGAGTCGTCATACTATTTCTCTTTTTGCGTGTACTAACATCTGCTTTCGTTTTCGGTTCAGACTGGGGAACGATTTCGACGTCCAGGTCCTGGACGGGCTCATCAGGGACATCAGGAGCCGCACTGAGTTCTCCGAGGTGGGTACACCATGGCTTAGACCATATCGATGATGAAAGTGCGAGTGGCTTATAGGCCAGGTTAGGTTAGGTTCATTCGTATGTACTTATGCGTACAATCTGTTCGAATCCAAGAGGCCAACGTGCATACTCGTCTTCCGAGGGGACCGTCTCCCGTCTCTCTGACTCTCTTGTCGCCCTATCCCACAGGTCCAGCAGTGGGTGTACACGAATTACCGCGGTCAGAATGCCTACAGCACACTGACGAAATCATTCCAGTCTGCTGAGGCGGACTTGGTGTCCTGGTTCGACAAGTACTACACCGCCGTGGCCGACACGCTAGAGCCGTACAACCCCACCCCTACGACCACCTCCACCTCCAGCCCTACCGGCTCGCCGAGCGGGGCGGCCGCCCTGGCCGCGAGCAGCGCCGTGCTCGTCACCGCCCTCTTGTCGGCCACTCTGCGCCTCCGATAGCAGCCGCACGTGCATCAAATGGAATAAATTCAGGCCGTCTTTGAAGACACGTGAGAAATGACACACGTGCAGGGCAAATATGTCTGAGAATGTGCTGATCTGCGACCATGAAACGATGTCATAACGAAAGCATACCATGACGAGCGATGTGATATTAAAAGAGGTGATTTTTAGAATAGGCATTGCGTTTTTTTTATTGCGACTGCTTATTTCCTCATAACGCTTCTCGACACTCGACACACTTAATAACACAAGCATCTCAAAGGCGTTCGAAATCATGAAGCACATGACCACAGCAAAACTTAATTAACGATTAACTTTTAGTAAGTCCAAGTCTGAGCTCATTTTGACTGACGGAAAATGGGTCCAATTGCACAGAATTATTTATTTCGAATATTGACCCCAGGATGTGTGAAGGAAGGACCCTTGATCCCACGTCCTCTGAAAGAGCACCAAACTAGAAAGAGGAGTGATTCGGCCCCTAAAACAACGGTTTGTCCGGGCTCCTGGGAGTTTTTGTAGGGTAACTAGAAAAATGACACTACTTTCGAAAGAGCAGGGGCCCAAATTACCGAATTTTTAAAGTAGCAATTCATTGAAGTCAATAAAATAAGGCCGCCGCTTAGTTCCTTGGGGTAGAATTTTGTGTTTAGTGCGATCTTTATAGGAAGGTGAAAAAGAAATGATGTCGAAACGTGTATAAATCGAGAGTTCAAAATCGTGTTTAGCCTTCTAAAATGAAATACTGGGTGGCTGGCCAGCGCCGTGAAATCTTTTGGTTATTCTAGCCCGCCACGTACGCCCGCGCCGGCCCGCCCGCTCACCCGCTCGCCTGCTGTCACCGGGCTAGTCTAACTTCAAGATTTCACGGAGGGAGCTTTTAAATTACCAGGAATGTTTTTCTGAAAGCACTGCTCCAGGTAAGGAATCTTTCACGACACATGATGCTACTCTTTTTCGTCCTTTTAACTCCCCCTCGAGTGTCGCCAGAAAAGTATGCAAATTTAACAAGAACACACGTATGCGGAGCGTGCTGTAAGTGAAATCTCAGCATTGCTTATAGAAATCCGTTAGTTATACCTGTGGACACGAATACCTACGAATATACACATTGAGTAGGCAAGCTTCGATTCAGCCCATTCTACGCACGCAGGTGTGTTTTGGCTAGATTTTGCCTTGCTTATTGGCAACACTCACCCCGTCCCCTATCGCCACATACCGGTACTTATTGACCTAACTTTCGAATTGAATTATGATAGGACGGTCCCGTTTCGCGTCGCCCGCTCCCCGTCCGGTCCCCTGCCTCCTGAAAAACATGACGTCAAGCTTGAACGTGCCCCATCATCGAACACTCCATTCCGTGAGAAGCCTGTTCCACGCGGCGCCACAACTCAACGCGGCGCTGGCTCAACCGATCATCCTTCAATCACTAATCCCTGCCGTGTGAAGGCTGCGCTGCGCCGTACTCAAGGACACCTGAAAGAAACGATCTGCTGCCACACAGAATGTCCCAGCATTCTTATCATCGTGCAGCTTTAGAGCACGAGATATTGACGATGGACCCATCCTCTTGTTCGAGAGGGCATTTTGAATCAGTGAGAAACGATTGGTTGAGTCGACATCGATTGGACGTCTTTCCGACAAAAAACGCATCGGTTCGACACTGAATTTACATCGTCTCGATCACCATTTCTCACTGGGGGACGTTACCGCTTACAACATTTATCGCCTACCTCAACTTCTGACGGGCGAAAACTCTGTTACGAAAATGGCTGTTAGGTCACTAAACGATTACATGCAAGCATTTTGTCTCACAAAAGGAATGATGATAGTAAGGATGGATTTTAGGGCGAGCCGTTCGCTCACTAGGCTACCGCTCTGGTGGATCGCTACTCGACGTTTGACGGTGTTCGTCTAAGCTGCGTATAGATAGTATAAAGCTGACAGTAATCCTGCTGGAAGGCGCGTCGATAAGAAAAATAGTATTATGTGAATCCTTTGGGTACGTGGCCACTTCGTGCCGACTCACCGCGGCCGAAGGAACGTCTGCGACGCGCCGAACAGGTAAATTTAGTGGCCTATATTGAAAATGATAAATTTAGGTTAAATTTATCTCGTACACTAGAATAAATTAATGTACATTATCAGTTAAATTTAGTTAAAATTTACGATAAATTCAATTTGGGTACGTGCAAATTTAACCTAAATTAATCGTTGTTTTTAGGGCGTTAAAACAAGCAGCAGTTAAACTAGGAGGTGCACGAGATGGAGAGCGCTGATTCAGAGCGTACCTAAATTAACTTTGTGTTATTATCTGTTCCGCGATCACTCGTTTCCGACTAACTGAATTGCAAGGGCGATTGTTTTACTGTTGTTTTTATTTCAGCAAATGTTGGGCCTCATGGCGCGGTGTGGTTCGTATCTGGTGCTGTTAGCTGCCCTGGCAGGGCTGGCAGCCAGCATCCCTGTGCCCTCGAGGTCGTCCCCCGCCCCCCGCAGTCCGCTGGACCTGCTCGACGAGGCCAGCCCCGCCCTGCCGCCCGACCTAGCGGACCCGCTGCCGCCCCCCAGGTCGAACGCGAGGCCCCGCCCCGGGCACCGCCCCGGGTCGCGGAGGTCACCCAGCCGCCACGTGTCGGCTGTGCGGGCGGATGGCAGCGACCCTTACCGGCTGCCAGACACCCTTAGGCCTGTCCTGTACCAGGTGAGGCGATCAGAGAGCTAGCACAGAAAAACCAAAACCCAGAATTTTGGCCAACCCAACGCAGAAACCAAGAGGGAAAAAAAAGTATTTTTGCAGGTGATTTTCAGACCTAATCTAAAACGCGTTTCGAAGATTCCTGATCGTTTTGCAACAGGTCTCATAATCTCCATCAATTTAATTTTTTACCCTTTGGTTTCTGGGTTGTGTTGCCCTAGTTTCTGGGTCTTGGTTTATCTTTCTGTTGGCACCTTCAAATCACTTTCGTTTCGAGTTAATTTCCAACATCCCTATGTCGGCAGATTTCTCTCACACCTGACTTCAGCTCTTTCACCTTCGATGGAGAGGTTATTATTGTCATCAACTGCATCGAGGACACATCAGAAATCTTACTCCACGCCAAGGAGTTGACCATTGACGAGACATCGATCCAAATCGGAGATGATAGCAGTCGCATGATATACACTGTGGCGGCCGGCGTGGAGTACGAGAAGCAGTACGACTACCTCCGTATCAAGACCCAGGACGCCCTCGTCAAAGGCGGCCGGTACCAGCTGTACATGGCATTCAAGGGCATCCTCAACGACGACCTGGATGGATTCTACCGCTCCTCGTACACAGTGAACGGAGAGACAAGGTAAAACGACGTGAAGAGGTAGGCGAATAGGGTACTCCGGGTACTCCAAGGAAGATCTCAGCCGGAAAAGTGAAGAACAAGACGGCTGCCACTGGCAGGGCAAGAGGAGAGGCGGAGCTGCCCCACGCCTGACGACCCGCCTCACCTCTTGCCCTGCCGGTGGCAGTCGTCTCGTTCTTCATTCTTCCGGTTCAGACCTTCCCTATTCAAACCGATAGGGAACCGAGAGAAAGGCGTCACGGTCTTGTTGTTGTTCTTCTTCAGACTCACTGCTCATGCGCAGCGGAGCATTCCCGCACCCTACTACCCGCGCCCTCCTGCCTGACCCCGCAGCATACGCGCAGTGAGTCTCAGGGATCTACATCAGTCGGTTCGTCGGGTCAAAACTTACCGCATGCGAGAGAGACGGAACGAGTTCCTCTCCCCCCCCCCCTCCCTACCCCCCACCCCCGCCCCTTGTCGGTTCCATCTTATGGCTGCTGTTTGAACCGAAGAACCGACCGTTTGCAGATCCCTGGTGAGTCAAAAGGAGAACAGCGAGATCTCCAGAGGGACGCGTTCAGTTGTTACCCTGTGACCCTGGACCAACACGTGTCGGCAGGTGGCTGGCCACCACACAGTTCGAGGAGACGGGGGCCAGGCGGGCGTGGCCGTGCTGGGACGAGCCGCGCTTCAAGTCCCGGTACACCATCATCATCAACCACGACAGCACCCGCTCGGTCGTCTCCAACATGCCGATTTCGCAGGAGGGGCAGACGTGAGTGTCAATAGCTGATTAACAAATGTGGCAAGCTTAACTCTCCGTTCACCTGGTACGAGGACGAAAATTATTGAGAAAGTGAAAACGAAAATTCCGTTTAGCTAGTACTCGAACCCGTTACGACTGTCTCAGCGTGTTTGTTGCTAAAGCTGGTGGTTGTTTGTGTGATCTGATACCGGCTCCAGCGGGATATGTTTTTTTTTCTCTCTGTGTGCATTTTTTTTTCTCAACCTGTCCTTAGAGCGTGTTTTGGATTGATATAATTGAAACCCAGAGCCCAGAGGGATGAATAGGATCTTTGTCGCAGCAAGTGCGATGGTGAGGAACCCACTTTACACGGGTCACGGTCATGTAAGTCTCTCTGATCGCTCAAACTCACTGTTTTCGCAGCAGGACGATATTCGACGATATTAAATGAGCCACAAAGCGGGAAAGGGGGACGTTGCGGTGTTACCTTCTTCACTCACCTTGTGATTGAAACTGAAGAGGTTGTTTGCTTTACCCTGCCCACGACTAACCCCGCTCTTGGCCTCCTTGGCATCCACAGGCAGGACGGTTTGATCCAGACGGTCTTCATGAACTCACTGCCCATGTCGTCCTACCTGGTGGCCTTCATCGTGTCGGACTTCGCGAGCCTCAGCAACGACCAGAAGAACTTCACGGTGTGGGCGCGCAAGGAGATCATATCGGGGGGGCAGTACAGCCAGGACATCGGGCAGAAGGCCCTGCAACTCCTGTCCGACTACAACGGCATCCCCTACATGCTCCCCAAGATGGACCAGGCCGCCATCCCCGACTTTTCCGCGGGTGCCATGGAGAACTGGGGCCTCGTCACCTACAGGTACAGTACTCACCGGAACCTCGAAGCGTGGACTTTAATCTGTGGCCAACAGAATCAAGGAACAGGAACTCGAAGCTTGGTAAGGAGCGCGTTCACTCCCAAAAGAGAGAGCCCTCAACAGAATTTTGTCAACGATACGAAGAATTATTACTCTAAGAACGTTGTGATGACTTTAGGGAGGAGTACGTGATCGAGCAGGACACCCAGACCATCCGCATCGCCGAGTACATGATGACGACCATATGCCACGAGCTGGGCCATCAGTGGACCGGGGACCTGGTCACCCTAGACTGGTGGTCCCACACCTGGCTTAACGAGGGCTTCGCTGACTACTTCGAGAACTTCATCTGTAACCAGGTGAGATACGTTCTCCCCTCCCAGGAGGCTCCCTGGATGGAGCGGCAACTCAATGTGTCCGTCTCGCTCGGTCCAGATCTCTCCGGAATGGAACCTGCGCGACAAAGCGGTCGTCTCGGACCACCACCGCGCCATGGAGTACGACGCGGAGGAGACGCAGCACGCCATGAGCAGCCCCGTGTCCACCCCCGAGGAGGACTCCAGCAAGTTCGACCGCATCTCTTACTCCAAGGGTAAGACTCCCCCAGCCACTGTCGATACGATGTCGATTCGACGTCAACAAATTAGTCGATATCGGATGTCGAATCGACGGTGACATGTCCCCATAATCGATTAATTAGGGTCACCTCGATGTCAAAACTACTACATTACTTGTCGTTTTATTAACAACAAAAATCGAGTTGTTATCGACATCGACAAAATGTCGACAAGATCGATTTCGAATCTTTATCATTTCTGGCTGCCGGCTGGCACTTGTTTTCGTCCAGAAAGTTGTGCGGAGCGATCTTAGTTGGTGTAAGTTGCACGTCGTAGTTTTCGTCGTGGTAATAATATTCTGCCTGCAGGCGGTGCCGTAATACGCATGTGGGAGAAAATGCTCGGCGTGGACGTCTTGAAGAAGGGCATGAACCGCTACCTGTCAATCAAGTGAGTGCGTAATTTTCTCACGCAAAGTCGGTCACATATTCAGAAAGCACAATTCTCAATCAAATGTAGCACATTGCTTCATTTGCTCGTGAGAAATTCGACTTGTTTCACTGTTTTTGAACTGGAACTGAACTTGTATTTATGTGAATTTGAATCGAAACAAGTATTTTTTCAAATATAATTTAATCTAGGGTTACTTAAACTTTACATATCCAAGTACATTTTTAACTTACGCTACGCTAAAGTACATTTACTTGATTCAAGAACCCAGTTTTCTGGTTGCACTGTACTGGACGTGAAGGTGTTTAAGACTCTGATGTAAAATTTAAATGGTCTGCCGACTGAGTTACAAGGGTACACTCGCCCCGCTTCCCGCAGCATGTTCAAGAACACCAACCCGGGCCAGCTGTTCCACGCCATCGACGTGGAGGCGCAGAAGGCGGGCGTGCTGCCGGACGGCGTGACCTTCAACGACATCGCCAGCTCGTGGACGGAGCAGCCCGGCGTGCCCGTCGTCACCGCCACCCGCGACTACGACAACAAGGTCATCGAGCTGACTCAGGAGCGCTTCTTCTACGCGAAGCCGAACCGGGTGTCCCTCGTGAACCAGCGCTGGTACATCCCGGTGACCGTCGTGCAGCAGAGCACCGCGGACTGGGACGACTCCACGCCCACCGCCTGGCTCACCCCCGACATCCTGGACGTGGACCTGAGCGTCGCCGACACCGAGGCGTCCCAGTGGGTGCTCGTCAACCCCAAGGAGATAGGTAAGTGAGGCAGGACGCGCGGCGGATAGAGAAACAAAACCCACAATCTGGGTTGGGCAGCTCTGTCCGCAGAAATCAAGGGTGAAAGAAATATGTTTGGATGTCATTTTGAGACTTAGGGTAAGTTCGGGAAAAAATAGAACAGGGGCAGGATCGAACACCCCTGTTCTGGCCTCTTGAGAAGAGTGTTCAATGAAATATTGTTTTAATTCATTCGCTCCACTTGATACGTTGTCAGAATAACCTTGGTATTGAGGATACTGTATAGTCATTACTTTGAGTTAAAATGTTTTGTTCGATTCTTCCCCTGTTCGACTTTTTTTCGGAACCGACACTTAAAATGAAGCTACGAAACGCGGTTTGAAGTAGGTCTCAAACTAACCTTCAAGAAAAATTCCGTTTCGTTGGGTTCTGGGTTGGGTCGTCCCAGAATCTCGGCTTTCGTTTTTCTGCGTGTACACTCTCAGCCTCTTATTGACTTTTTCTGTGTACACTACTTAGTTTTTTGTGCAGCAATTGCTTAAAAAGAAATTCGTCTCCAACCACAAAGAAGTTAGTCAGTATAATTGACTTTTTTTCTTAATATTTTTACTTAGGAAACAATAGTTCATTATATGCAAGTAATTACGTTGTAGTTATGAAGTAAATAGTACATTGTATTGCTGCTTAAAAAACTTTTTACCCCATGAAGAAAAAGTCAATAAGAGGCTGAGAGTGTACGCGAGAGACCTAGTTGAAGTGCCGACTAATGGTTGCGTCACACCACGACGACGCTATCTGTGAAGTGTGCAACACTGTGATTAGCCGCCAATATCAAGTCTGCTCCGTCGAATTTCCTGCCCACTGTTAAAACGTCTTAAAACGTCCCATGATTTGGAAAAAGAATAAAAGGTAGTCCTGACATGCGGAGTGCTGGAGCAGCAGCACTGGTGCGATCTCACCGTTATGACCAGACGCGCCACATTGTTAGCACGAAAAATTAATGACAGAATTAATCGTTCCAGACAATCTCCCTCAACAAATCAATGACAGTAGTTGGGAGGGAGTGTAGGGATGGTTAGAGCAACGTTATTCTAAGTTTCACCTTCAGAAGACTGTGAATCGCGAAGAATCGATTACATAGTTTTGGTGACGTGTTGCTGATCACACGACAGGTTACTATCGCGTCAACTACGACCTAAAGAACTGGCAGCTGCTGAGCAAGGCTCTGACCGCCAACCTGAGCACGTTCCCCGCGGCCACGCGCGCCCAGCTGGTGAACGACGCTCTCGCGCTGGCCCGCGCCAGCAAGCTGGACTACTCCGTGGCACTCAACTTCCTCAACTTCCTGAGGAACGAGAAGGAGGTGGCGCCCTGGATGGCCGGAGTCAACGCCCTGCTCTACCTCAGGGGCAAGCTGGGGGGCACCGAGGCCTTCCCCAACTTCCTGGTTCGTTTCAACGACAAGCGTCCTACAGACTTGTAAAACGTTTTTGCCAGTTCACGAAAAAAAAATTCGCGGCGTTTATCTTTTATCTTTTCCGCTTTTATCTTGTCCGCTTGATGAAAGTTCTTATCAGACTTCTGATATTTTCTTCAACTGATAAAAAAGACATCGAAGATTCGCTCAGGTACTCGAATTTTTTTTATGATGAAAACGTTTGTCAATATTCATGACGACGCGAACGTGCAAAATTTTTCATCCGACAATTTCATCATTTGACGACAAAAATTTGTACTGGTTGGAAAATGAATTATAACTTTTCTGGATTTATCTTTTCCTTCCGGTGCAGACGTACTTGAAGCAGCTGACGAGCGATGCCTACCAGTTTGTGGGCTACTCGGGCTCCAGCGACCACGACGTCCGCTACCTCCGCTACTACGTCGTCAGCTACGCCTGCTACTCCGGCAACGCGGACTGCATTTCGAAAGCCAACGACCAGCTCAGGGGCTGGCTCGCGGGCTCGATATCAAAGTGAGTGATTACGAGTTTTAACAGTATTGCATCTGCACGAAAATAGTCCAGCATTATCTGTGTTTGAACCCGCGACAAGCCCAAATTGTGGACGAAAAGTGTTCTCGCCGAACATTTCTGCCTCCCGAAACGATAAGAATCAGTTCGATATCTCACCAACTGGCGGCTATCTACATTTTTCTTTTCCATGCCGCTAGCCTGAGTTTGAAAAGAAAGAGGAAAAGCGCAGGTGGCCGATTGTTTCTACTAGCTGTCGATCTTTTTCACCCGAAGTGAGTTTTCATTAGATTATGATTATCCAAATTCACTCAGGATGGACCCGGACACCCAGCTGGTCTCGTTGTGCTATGGTCTGCGTGGGGCGGACGCCTCGAGCAACTTCGCCGGGCTGAAGCAGAAGTGGCTGTCTGAGAAGGACGTCGATACTCGCGCCAACCTCCTGCAGTCCCTAGTCTGCACTCAGGACGAGACTCTGCTCAACGGGTACGAACGAGAAGAAGAAAATAAATACCAGTTTTGCGGAGCTCTTCCCGAGATACTGGGGTGAAGGAACTACTGTTTCTAAGATTTTGGTGCGCGTTGTGAGGATAGTGCAGAAATACGTTTCAGAGTGTCCTGATCATTTTGGTACAGCTCTCAAAATGACTCCCAAAAATTCCGAAACTGGTGTTACTTCTCTCCTGTTTCTCGTGAAGGGCCCCCCAAAACAGGTTTTTTTTCAGTGTTGCTTCCGTCTGATACAGGATGTCTTCATGTCTTCTGTCACGTTCACATCTTTTGATATTCCAGCCTCCTTTCGGACGCAATCAACGACAAGCTCCGTATCGAGAAGTCCGAAGTGGTCAGTCTTTGGACTGCGCTTCTGAACCGACCGGAGCAAGTGAAGCTCTTATTCGACTTTACAAAGAACAACTACAAGCAGATCGATTCTTAGTGAGTATTCTTTCATTCCAACCACTTCCCTAATTTATGTCTCCCTTATCTGCTTGCAATAATTAGCTTCGCAATCAGAAATGGTGGTCGAAACGACGTCGATTCGATATCGTTTCGATTCACATTTCGTCGATGATTCCATATCGTTTCCACATCGTTTCGATCACTTATTTCTCATGGGGTCTCATTTCCGTCTGCAGCATTCCCTCCAACGACCCGAACAACAGCGGAGCTATCAAGCTGCTGTCCAGGTGCATCCAGGCCCTCACCTCCTCTGACCAGCTAGCAGATGTAAGTAATCGACCGCTTCCACCTAACTTTGCCCGTGGCCACCGAAACATTGGAAAAGTGAGACTTTTTTCGGCCCAAATTCAAGCGAGTATCTTCCCGCTCTTTGCAGTCTCGCTGGTGGGTAGAGGACAACTACCGCGGCAAGGCCGGCTACGATACGCTGCAGAAAGCCTTCCTCTCGACGTACGCCAGCCTCGACTGGTACCGCTCCAACTACCAGACAGTGTCCGACTGGCTGCAGAGGGCCGTCTCCTCAGTTTAATTGATAGGCTTGAACAAAGAGTGTGAATAAACAAAAGATTCCTGGGCAGTTGGTCAGTCACATTATTTCGATCATTGAACAGAGAAAAAGAAACGTAGTACGGTCTGCACCAGTCAATGATGCAACGCTCTTAAATGCTTCATTTTACCAAGGGGACCGTCCGTAATCTATTAAAAGATTATGATATGTCATGAAAATCCTGCTGCGCGGTTGACTTCCCATCACTCGTGCTTCGAGGTCGCCTCCTAGTGGGGTTTTCGTGACGTCACCGTCGTACGTAATTAACTGACAGCCCCTCCGCGTGTCAAAGACACGTCTCAAGTCTGCAGTCCAAATCATCATTCGTCAAGCAATTAGCTGACATATATTGATCTTGCGCGAACCGTCAGTATTGGCCATTGTGGTATTGACCCAGAGAAGGACGGCCTTTCCAGTACCTGAAGAGCTTTTAAAGGAAACCGACCCAGAGAGATAAGCAAACCTCTGTGTCTCAGCCACGTCTTTCAAATCTCATTCTTTGAGTCTTACCGTTAGGAACATCTTATCGCATGCATCGGCAATAAATACTGTGAAACCACTTAATAAGAATTTGTGAATAATCAGTAGGGCACGTCACTACATGAGTCTCCTCGCCATCGGATCGTGAACGTTCCTGCTACCACCGTTGAGATAGCAGAGCGGCCGCGCTGTAGATACTCAATGGGATAAGATACGGCACCCGAAGTAATGACAGTCACCAGCCCTAATGAAGAAGTCATGTCAATAGCGGGCAGCTAGCGAATGAAAAGACCGATGTCCAGAGCACAGTCACATTCCGTCTGCAAAGCCCGCGCAGTCACGGCCCAAGGAGCAGGTAAGCGTCGGAAGCGTCGCGAGAGCGCGATCCCGTCAGCTATAGCTGAGCAGGTCGATACAACCAGAATAAATTTAGATCAGAAAGTTCAGATTCTTTTCCTGAACAGATTTACTCCACATGATTTACATCGAATGCAAAAGAACGAGGAGAAAACAATAATTTAACTGAAGCACAAATCAGTTCTTGATCTGAGCAACGGTATCTTTGACTTCTTATGTCACCTTACTGTTTTTGCAATTCTGGTAATTTTACCATACTTTTTGATGGTGATTTCCAGACTATAGTTTTTCCTGATTAACAATGTTTTTAGTTCAGTAAGTTTTTACCAGATGGCCTAAATTACCATTATTTTTTATGATAAAAAGAACATCATCTTAAAAAAATATTGGTAACATTTTTATCAGCAATTTTCTATGATAAGGACGATCATGTTTGAAAATACACTGCCTGACGTGTCTAAGCTGCACGAGCAAGGTGTGAACGGATGACGTGACAAAATCTTGGTAGACATTTTACCAGCAATTCGTATGATAATGACGACCAAGATTAAAAATACAGTTCCTGACGTGTCTCAGCGATGGGGCCCCACTGCCTTGTGTTGGTGTTGTCCCTGGCGGTGACCCTCGCCTCCCACGTCCCCGACTCGCAGCGGCTGCACACGGGGCCGCTGCTGAGGGAGCGCGCCGCGGCCCGCGGCCTCGACCTCTCACCGCGCGCCCCGGTGGGCGCCCCGGCGGGCAGCCCGCGGGGCTCCGGGGCGGTGCAGCCCCTCGGGGCGGGCGCGCAGCCCTACCCTCTGGGGCTGGCCGACCACCTGCCGCCGCAGCGCTGCAAGGAGCGAAGCGCCGCGTCCCTCGCCAGGGCCGCCAGGGAGGCCCAGGCTGCCTCCCAGGCTGCCGCGCGCAGCAGGGCGGTCGACGACGACATCTACGACGAGACCAGGCTGCCGACGAACGTGGTGCCCTACTACTACCAGGTGAGTGCACGTGCACAGCGCGCTCTTAAAAATATTACAATGGATTTGAAGCGTAGTCTACGTCCCAGTGAGAAATGACTCGTCGAAAACTCGTGGATGACGTGGATCCACCTTATTTCCACTTGGAATCCACGTGATTTTGTCCAAAAAATCGACGAGTTTTCGAGTTTCACGTCGACTTCACGTGGATTCAATAAACCATTTCTCACTGGGGTAGGCTGCAATAGACACCTCGCTTCGTTCAGGCCTAAAATACCAGTTTTGGGGAGCTCTTCCCTAGAAACATGGGTGAAGTAACACCAGTTTCGAAATTTTTGGGGCTCATTTTGAGGATTATGTAGAAATAGGGAACGTTCTTTTCCGGAAAAATATAATCCATGGAAAAATAGCGGATTTTTTTCCGATTTTTTTTCGGAAAATTAGGAAAAATTGGTTTTCAGCTCTGCAATTGCCTATTTTCGTACTCCCATCGCTACATACGATTTTGTTTTCAATGAAACATGGAGTGTACTCATTAACTCGTCAATGATAATGGAGTTAGGTATGTTATTGAAGGAAATCAGGCAAAATTAAAGCATTTTTCACGGAAAAACTGTGATTAGCGGAGTGCCGGCAAGTTATCTTCGGCCACCCTGACCTTCTGAGGGTATCCTCCTATCACCCAAATTCATCATTTAGAGGCAAAGTTACGTCAGCAAGTTCATTATTTTCAACTTGACAGGGTACTCTGCACTTCGGAACACTAAAGTAGTTGCTCAAATTCCCAATCTGAGCCTTAAAACTCTTGCATTCTGTTTCAATTTTTCCAATTTTTCCGACCCCCATGATTTATTTCCGAAAAAAAGCGGATTTTTTTCCAATTTTTCCGGAAAAATTTCCGACCGGTAGTTCCCTAAGGAAAGCCAACCTCTGTCCTCATCGTCTGTGACCCTAAAACATAAGCGTCTTTTAATCGGTCGAAAACGACATTTTGTACCTTTTCCGTACTGGCACTCCAAAAGAGTAATCACGATCAGCTCCTTCGACAAGGTCCGGCACGCGGCTATGGGATTAGATCCTAGGCGGAGATGTCCTGGGGAGGGAAGGCGACCATCGCATTATCGTGCGGACCGCTGGAAATCACGTCCGAGCCAGCCTGTCTTCACTGCTATCTATTATTTAGCCGCCATCTTAACCTCAGCCCTGCCCTGCGGGGGAGGCCAGCCGCACGCGCCGAGCACCGAGCACCGCCACGGCCCGCATCCTTAAGTGGAGCAGAAAAAGAAGAGTGGAACTGCAGCAGATTAGGTGGAGAACCCAGGGCGCAGGCTGCAGTGTGCCGCACTGCCCCCAACGCGCCGCCACCCTCGTCTATACGCTGGCCTGATTCCACCGTGACTTTTTCATGAAGATAAACCCGGTGTGTCCTGGATGTCCGGCCTCGAATCCCCGCCGACGCGATGCGGCGTCATCACTGCGGCCGCACCGTCCACTCCACGCCACGCCACGCAGAGCGAAGGGAAATTCTAAGCTGTCAGCGGCAGAACAGGAGTTCCCATTTCTCGAAAATTCAGCTGCTTTGTGTTTAAGAAGTATTAGGGGATGCAGAAGATCATCCCTTATCACTTTCAGGCAAATCTGAAAATTTTAAATTTTCTTCAAAAATTACCGTTACCGGCAGAAGGAGTCCTCATTTGTAAAGAATGCTGCTGTTTTGAGGAGCGTGCTTTTCCACTTTTCTTTCCTTTCGTGTCTCATGAGGTTTAGGAGTATTAGGGTATAAAGGATCATCCCTGATCACTGTGAGGCAAATATGAAAATGTCAAATGTTCTATGATGTAATTTCCGTTTGTAATTGGGGGAGGGGAGGGGGGGATATAATGTATTTGTGTGGCACAAAGTTTAGACTTGTGTCATTTCGTATGATTGACTCGTTAAGCAATTGTCTGTTTCAGATTATATGGAGCCGGACACCTCCCGAGTCAGAGCATCCCGATCTCGTAGATCGATGGTGAAGAGAGACGCCTCCAAGGGTCGACCACTTCGATATTCCATGTACGCGGCCCGAAATATTCCAAAATATTCCGAAATATTCCACATATTCCA
>CABIKL010000712.1:0-19652 GCA_902196195.1 Aptinothrips rufus
CCCCCCCCCCCCCCCCCCCCCCCCCGGCTCGGTGCCTTACCAGGACGAGGTGTCCAGTCCTTGAACCAAGCGCACGCAGAGCTATTGCATTTTGTAGAGTTTGGCGGCGCGGTGCGGCCAATAAGGGGCCGTTCACAAACTACGTGATCGATTTTAGGGGGGGGGGAGGGGGGGCATTGATTTACGTTAAGTATGCTCTGCGAAAATAATGACCTGGATTTAGACCAACGTACGCGGCTCCTGTCAGGTTCCTTCCCAAACAGCTGAAGCTTAGATAACTCTTACCAGAGAACGGAAACCGAAGAGAAACGAAACTTACCAAATTAGAAGAGAAAGGTGAGAGGTATCCGTTCTCCTTTTCGTGTTCGGAGTCTTCCCGTCTGATCTAGACCCTAGCTAGCTAGATCCATCTGCTGAGATCCCGCCGGAGAGAAGAGAGACACGGTTCTGCCCACAGCCCACTCTGTACCGTCGCTCTCCCGCTGCCGCTGCCTGATGGCCCAACGCCGTCACCTGCTGGCACCTGTACCCGCTAGCACCCGCCGCCCGCCGCCCCGCCCCTCCATTCCTCCATAGGCTTCAAGTCCCCCCCGCCAAACCAGGTTCCCCCGCCGCTGCAGCACGCTGCTGCAGCCCCTTCGTAGAATTGTATGCTGGTCAGAGACAGACTCTCTGCCAAATAGATGACATTAATATTTTTACCGCTAGCCAGCGAAGTGGAAACCAACTGATGTTAATAAAAAGAACGTGAACGCTCACATTCGATTCTTTGTCACAGTTATATTCAAATTCGATTTGCGAAACTGAAGCATATCTTGTTCTCTAGGGGAATAACTAACTTAGTGAGAAACAACGAACAACAAAACTCTTTTTGCGGCTAAGAAAATGAAAAAAACTAATTGCATACGGCATAGAGTAACGAACAAGTATTTGAATTTCGTTCCAGTTACCCACTCTTCCGCCGGGTTGCAGACAGCAGACAAATGACGGTGCGGGTGTTTGTTTGGGTTTGTCGCATTGAATGAATCGGTCAATTGAGCTTTCATCCATTGAAATGCTTCTCCGAAACACAGTTCTCTGTACCTGAAGGTGCATTTATTTTTTCCCATCAAAGAAAAACTAGCAGGTGCGTAGTGACCTACAGGGGACTTATTTTTTATTTTACTGTCTCTTTTCTGTTATACCTGTCACTTTGAAAACGATCTTAACCTTGCTTATTGTAAACAAAAAGCAGTGTACTCTTTCTTTTCTCAAACAAGAATTTTGAAAAGAATCCTGCCTTGTTGATTGTAAGAAAGCACATGTTTTATTGCTTCACATTTGATTAATAACTTTACCCATTGCATGCCCGCTCTCTACCGGCTGCCGGTGTATTGAACTAGAGAGCAGATCTGTCTTGTCCTCCCTTAACTCTTAGCTTCTGAATTAATTTGTCCTCCTGTCTCGAATTTTATTTTATCATTATTATTCTTGTGTCCTTGCTATAGTGTGGTCTGAACTCGGCTGAGAAAGGAACGACCAATTTATTAATTTTACTCTCTTCATTAAATTTTCTTTTGTAGATTAATCGATGTTGTATATGTAATGCTTCTTTCTTTGTTCACAGATTTTGTAAAATGACTGACAAGGTGACTTTAGCGGATGCTTTGTCTAATGTCGATGTTTTAGATGAGCTGACTTTGCCTGATGAGCAGCCATGTATCGAAGCACAACCATGTTCTGTAGTGTACCAAGTAAATTTTGACACCAATTTTGAAGACCGCAATGGGTTTGTCACAGGAATTGCAAAGTACATTGAGGAAGCTACAGTTCATTCAAGCCTTGTAAGAACATTAGTTTTAATATAAGTAATGGTCATGAATATAATTTCCTTTGTAAGCATTAACAGCGGCAGTAATAATGCTTTGTTGCAGAATGAATTACTGGAAGAGGGAGTTGAACATGCTGTCATGTTGTACACATGGCGCTGTTGCTCGCGAGCTATTCCTCAGCCCAAGTCTAATGAGCAACCAAATCGTGTTGAAATTTATGAAAAGACTGTTGAGGTCCTTGCTCCAGAAGTGAACAAGTTGTTGAACTTCATGTATTTTCAGGTAATGTAGTCAATCTAAAATTTAACTTTTATCAATTGGTAAAAATCTTAAAATTGTTTTAAAAGTATTTTTTTTTTTTAATTTTTTTAACTTTAGAGCAAAGCTATTGAACGCTTTACATCAGAAGTTAAGAGACTGTGTCACATTGAGAAACGCAAGGATTTCATTTCGGAAGCATATATGCTTACCTTAGGGAAATTCATAAACATGTTTGCTGTTCTTGATGAGCTGAAGAACATGAAATCAAGTGTCAAGAATGATTACTCAACCTATCGAAGGTAAATTAATTTGCCTAATTTCTTATTTAATTGATTCCTTTATTGTTCAAATTCTTGTTCTGTGCAATGTCCTTTATTTGCTTTCAGAGCTGCCCAGTTCTTGAAAGTCATGGCTGACTCCCAGACTTTGCAAGAGAGCCAAAATCTTTCTATGTTCTTGGCAACCCAAAACAAAATTCGTGATGCTGTGAAAGAAAATTTAGAGAGAGTTGCTGGGTATGAAGACCTACTTGCTGATGTTGTATCACTGTGTGTTCATATGTTCGAAACACGTCTCTATCTTGCTCCTCATGAAAAGCACATGCTTGTCAAAGTCATGGGATTTGGTTTGTTTCTTATGGATGCTGAGCCTCAGAGCTTAAGCAAATTAGATCAAAGAAAGAAACTGAACCTTGCTAAAATAGACCGTATTTTTAAGGTGAGATACCTCTCGCTTCCTTCAGTATAAATTTAAAATTCCTGTGCCATTTATGATATGATATGATACTAACTGGTTGTAAATCTGATTTTAGAATTTGGAGGTTGTTCCACTCTTTGGAGATATGCAAATTGCTCCATTCAATTACATCAAGCGCAGTAAGAATTTCGAGCCCAGTAAGTGGCCTTTGTCTTCGTCCAACAACATCAGTCCTCAAGCTGACTTAATGGTTCATCTCCCTCAGATTCGTGAAGACCATGTAAAATACATAAGCGAGTTAGCTAGGTACAGCAACGAGGTAAGATAGCACTTCACATTTTTCAGACACTTTTACTTTGCTTTGAGTTTGGTCCCATTGTACTCACATTTTTGTTTATGTTTTGTTAAATGACTGTTTAATTGTTCCTTTTCAAATTAAGGTTACAACAACCTTTAAAGAATCAAGAACAGATTTAGAGAACAAAGACACTGCTGACTTGGCTTTACGAGGGTTGCAACTTTTATCAGAATGGACCAGTGTAGTCACAGAATTATACTCTTGGAAGCTTCTACACCCTACTGATCATCATCAAAACAAAGAATGTCCTGTTGAAGCTGAGGAATATGAAAGAGTATGGAGTAAACTTCCTTTTGTTGGGCTTTGGTATTGTCTTTGAAAAAACTTGAATTTTTTTAACATTTTTCTTTTCATTAGGCCACTCGTTACAACTATACTGGTGAGGAAAAGTTTGCTCTCATAGAGGTTATAGCAATGATCAAAGGCCTTCAAGTTTTGATGGCACGTATAGAGAGTGTACTACAAGACGCAATCCGAAGAACTATCTATTCGGAACTACAAGATTTTGTTCAGTTGATGTTAAGGGAACCTCTGCGGAAAGCTATTAAAAACAAGAAGGACCTGATACGGAGGTTTGTAAGACACAGTATTTTTGTATTTTGGGGGAGAAATTATATTTTTACCACAATTTGATTGTGTTTGAAAAACTTGCACTGACATGGTTCTGTGTTTTCTTTTAGCATTATTGTGTCTGTACGTGAAACTTGTGCGGACTGGCAACGTGGAGTTGAGCCGTCAGGTGATCCGGCCTTGAAGGGTAAAAAGGATCCAGAAAATGGATTCGGCATTAAAGTTCCTAGACGCAATGTTGGTAAGAATATACAGTTATCTTTTCTTCGTGGTTTCATGCACACTAAAGTTAAAATTTTACTCTCAATTCTAATGAAATTGACAGGGCCTTCATCGACCCAGTTGTATATGGTGCGCACAATGTTAGAATCTCTTATTGCTGACAAATCTGGTGGTAAGCGTACCTTGCGGAAAGATATTGATGGGCAGCATCTTGTTCAAATTGATCAATTCCATAAAACATCATTCTTTTGGAATCATCTCCTCAATTTTAGTGGTAAGGGTGCCAATCATCTGCATCTTTTTTCCTTTTTCTTCCCTTTTTCTGAGTATTTATTGTGTCAGACTCTTAACTCCTTTTCTTTTGAAATCACAGAATCTCTGCAACAGTGTTGTGATCTCTCTCAGTTGTGGTACCGGGAGTTTTATCTTGAGATGACAATGGGGCGCAGGATTCAGGTACATTAACCTTTTACACTTTTTCTCTTTTCATAGTGAACATTGTTTATAGTTTTGATATTGAGCATGGACATCATTTTGGTTTTCTTTCTGTAAGGAAACAGTTGACCTAAAAGCTCCAAGAGATGTCTAAATAATAAAGTTCTGTAATTCTCAAATTTGTCCTTGTGTCAAAATATTTTTTCTATTATTTCAGAAATGTATGGTGAAGCACCAACACAATGATGAATGTAATGATCTCATTACCATGGAAAAACGAATTCAGGTTTGTTTTAATTTTTCTCTGATTTAAAACATATGCTTACTTTGTTAACTGTGCAGCTATATACCCTGCATTGAGGGAGTATGAGTTTGATGATGACCAAAACTTTTTTTCTCTTTCATTTAGTTTCCAATCGAGATGTCAATGCCCTGGATTTTAACAGATCATGTATTGAGGACAAAGGATCCATCAATGATGGAGTAAGTAGAAAAGGAACATTTTTCAATCTTTACTTTTCTTGCATGCTTTGGAATTGAAAGTAATTATTTTTATTTTTTGTTAATTTAGGTATGTCCTCTACCCCCTTGATCTCTATAATGATAGTGCACATTATGCTCTCACTGTGTTTCGGAAGCAGTTTCTTTATGATGAGGTGGAAGCTGAAGTGAACCTATGCTTTGATCAGTTTGTGTATAAACTATCAGAGCAAATATTTGCTCACTACAAGCAAATGGCCAGCAGGTAATGTCTTTCTCTTACTGTAACATTTATAATCCATGAGCATGAGGTGGTACGAAATGTGACCGGTATTTTTTTTTCCTGCTATTTGTATTTTGCAGTATTTCAATAGTATTTTTTTTCCTTCTCAGTATCCTTTTGGACAAGCGTTTTCGTGTGGAGTGCATTGCCATGGGGGCATACATACCCTATCCAAGAGCAAATCGATATGAAACACTTCTAAAACAACGCCATGTGCAGCTCTTGGGCCGTTCAATTGACTTAAATAAACTTATCACTCAGCGGATCAATGCAGATATGCATAAATCCCTAGATCTTGCCATCAGCAAGTTTGAAGCTGGAGACATTACTGGGATAGTGGTAAGTGAGAATTATTCTACTTTAAAAACAATTGTTATTTTATTGTTAACTCTTAAGCAAATAATTTTGCTTTGTGAAATTTGTAGGAATTAGATGGTCTGCTTGAAGTTAACCGGCTGACACACAAGCTCCTCTCTCATTACTTGGCGCTTGATGAGTATGATGCAATGTTTAGAGAGGCAAATCACAATGTCCTTGCTCCCTATGGAAGAATTACCCTTCATGTGTTCTGGGAACTGAACTATGACTTCTTACCTAACTACTGCTATAATGCAGCCACAAACAGGTAAATATTAGAAATATGTTTTTGAAAGTACTGTGTGCAACAAAAACAGTATGTATTTCTATCCATAGCTCTAATCAGTTCAAGACAATATTCTCAATCCACACTGTTCTTTGTTTAGGTTTGTGAAGTGTAGAGGTATTCAGTTTACTCAGCCAGTGCATAGAGACAAACCACCACAAATGGCACATCACTATCTTTGGGGAAGCAAGCAGCTCAATGTCGCATATTCAACAATCTATGGCCAGTACACAGGTAACTCAATGCAAAGTGTATTTAAGAATGTTCTTACTTCGTTTTTAAAATTCCGAACTAATTTCTTCCAGTTTTTTAAAATTTTCATCTAATATCTTCTAATATTTCAGGTTTTGTGGGACCATACCATTTTCGAACAATGTGTCGTCTTTTGGGTTATCAGGGTATAGCTGTGGTGATGGAAGAGCTACTGAAGATAGTGAAGAGTCTTATTCAGGGTAATTTGTTACAATTCACCAAAACTCTCATGCAGGCTATGCCAAAAGTTTGCAAATTGCCTCGTTATGATTATGGCTCTCCTGGTGTGCTGGGGTACTATCATGCCCAACTCAATGACATCGTTCAGTATCCAGATGCCAAAACAGAGCTTTTTCACAATTTTCGTGAGCTAGGGAACACTATTCTCTTTTGCTTGCTAATGGAGCAAGCTCTATCTCAGGAGGAAGTCTGTGACCTCTTACATGCTGCAGCTTTTCAGAACATCCTCCCACGTCCATTTTGTAAAGGTAAACACACCAACTGTAAAATGTCTTTTTGTTCCTCAAATAAATTCTATAATATAAATCTTGCTCACCTTTACCATCTTCTCATTTTTCAGAGGGTGAGAAACCAGAATTTAAGCAAAAGAGACTTGAGGCAAAATATTCATCCATGCAGATTGTGCCTAATGTAGAGCGCCTTGGAACAGCAAAGGTACCGTGTGTAAAATACAAATATGCAGTGATTTCAGTAGAAAAAAAATGGCTAACGAATGTCTTTCTTGGCTCGTTCTTACAGCAAGCATTAATATCAAGGGAGGGTGATCTACTCACCAGGGAACGTTTGTGTTGTGGTCTTTCCATATTTGAAGTTGTTCTTACTAGACTTCGAAGTTTTCTTGATGATCCCATATGGGTTGGACCGCCACCTGCCAATGGTGTGATGAACGTAGATGAGTGCGCTGAGTTTCATCGCTTGTGGTCTGCTCTTCAATTTGTGTACTGCATACCTGTGGGAGATACAGAATTTACTGTTGAGTGAGTACTTGGCATCTTTGGTTATTCAGTTTTCTAGCAAATGTAAATGCTTAGCTACAAACACGGTTCTTCATGATGTTTCTGACTTGTCTTCAGAGAATTGTTTGGAGAGGGACTGAACTGGGCTGGCTGCACAATGATCATTCTGCTAGGACAGCAGCGCCGCTTCGAAGCTCTTGACTTTTGTTACCATATTTTGAAGGTTCAGAGAGTAGATGGAAAAGACGAAAATGTGAAAGGGATTGTAAGTTTCCATTTTACCGCATTGTAATGACCTTCTTAAGTTCCTAATTTTTTTTTTAAATCTGTCTTGAATTTTTTATTTCAGAATTTAAAAAGAATGGTTGATCGCGTGAGACGTTTCCAAGTTCTGAACTCTCAGATATTTGCCATCCTCAACAAGTTTCTTAAAGGCAGTGAAGTTGACAACTCGTCCATTGAGCATGTCCGTTGTTTCCCTCCACCAGTACACCCGTCTTTGTCACATTACCATCGAACAGATCATTATAACCACAGTCAGAGTGGCCATTACTCGTGAACAGCTGCTTCCTGTCATTCAAAAATCCACTATTTTTTGTCCACTTTGTGTCAAATATTCCAACCATCTTTTGCACTGTGTTCATTCACCAGTTTGAGATTTCACTTACTGAATTCTATTCCTTTTTATATTTTTGCCAAAGAATACACCAGGTTAAGCTTTGTTTTATAAACCTATAATATTAACCAGATGAATTTTTCTGTCAATCATGTCTTCTGATGAATTCTGAGGAAGAAGTTACGCCATCTAGATTCCATTATCTGTTTTGTATTTGTTTCATCAACCTTCACATCCTTGATTTATTTATGGAAGGCCAGTTGAAACTCAGTTTTTTGTAAAGATTTTTTGATTTTTACTTCATACTAACTTATTTTGCTTGTATGTGTAAGTGCATATATTTAACATGAACTTAATGTGCCTCCTAGTGCTTTATGTGCACTGTTTTTTCAGGGTTTTCTGTACTAACATTATATTTTAAGTAGGGATTTTGTAGTGTTAAACAGCCTTGGGCTTTCTTTATTAACACTTATTTGTTACACTCTTAAATGTATTTCACAAAATCTCTTGGCATCCTTATTTATTGTCCATTATGTATTAGCTCTGTACATGTTTTACTCATTTGTATTTGGCTTCTTTCACTGTTAGTTTTTGAGGAGAGAGATGTTCCTGGAGACTGTAAAGTATTTATTATAAATTAAAAGTCCTTGAATGTACTTCTGTAGTTTGCTGTTTATTCTTGAACCCATTTTCTTAGCCTTATATCATACCATATTTGAAAGTAAGTTATGCAACTTAAATATCGCCAGAAGAAAAATCATACAGGCAGCAATCAACAGTTTGAGGTAAAAAAGAGAAAAACTAAAAACAATTTTGTTTAAAATTTTATTTTTAAATGTGTACATGGACTATAAAGAATTGTTGCAAACAAATGAAAATCAGATCACAGCGAGCAAGGAGCATACAATTGGAATTATCATCATGATATGGTGCTGATGTTGCTCCAACGCCACTTCATTTTAATGACACATAGTGCCACTTGTCAACTGCAACACAAAACAGGAATATTCAGAACAGGGAATTACAAAACAGTGAATTCTCTTAAAAGATGTTTGGAAGATAAAATGTTTTTCAGTTCGTAGAAAATGATAGATGGGCAATCAAAATAAGGGTCTTGATTCGCAGATTGACTCAAATAACACACATGAGACACGATTCAACATTTCAAAAGGGAAAGAGAAAGAAATTGAACCAAGACTGAATTTTTCTGAGGGAATATCATTGTTAATTTGATATACTGACAGGAATGTGTGCATGAGACGTAGGGTGAAGAAAACAACACCCTAGAGCCTGCAAAGTTTGTGAGTATGGGGAATGAAGTGCCACTTGTTCTCTGAAATCACAACACCCACCCAATGAGTAAGGAGATGAAGTTAGAGACGAAGAAGGATCATCCAGAACACTTACCAATGGGTTCAATTAGGAGAGCAGGGCCAGGCTGAGAGCTCTTCTCAACAACATCTTGAGCATCCTTTCTCTGAATTACAAATGGACTCTCAGACACGGAAATGTTTGCGCTATGGAAGAGACAGATAACTTTAAATACTGTGTGGTCCACTACAATCAATGAATACCAGACAGACAAGAGACATACAAACCATGAAATGCCACCGGCTTCAGCTTCCTTGTTCACAAGAGCACGCCAAAACTTGTGAACTTCATCAATAACCTTGTGGGCAAATTCTCGATTCTTTGCCTCTCCATTAAATGCAAATTTGTTTTCAGGTTTCCCATCAGGAATTTTATAAATCTTAAACCATTCAAGAGTTGCCTTTAATAGCCCAGGACAATGTTTCTCAACATCTCCGACATCTTATAATACAGGAAGAAATACTTGCATTAATAACACAAAATATCAAGATGCTGCAACTGAAACAGTACAAGATACACTCACCATTTAGCTGAGTTGCTAAGGGATCATTGACATCAATGGCAATTATTTTCCAATCAGTTTCACCTGCAGGGAAATATGTGTAAAAGATAATGACAGGTACTGAAGGAACCCAGTTAAAAATCAAAAAGGGAAAAACTCAAAGAAACAAAATGTACCTTCGTCAATGAGAGCCACAGTTCCCAGAACCTTCACCTGAAGGACTTCCCCTCGCTTTGCAACCTGAAAAAAAGAAAATGAAAAGTTCAATAAGGATGATCCAGAATTATATACTAAAGAACAAGTTTTTGTTTTCCCCATGTTATGAAAAGCACACAAAAGAACCATACCCTGTAGCCAATTTCCAATACATCTATTGGGTCATTGTCTCCTTTGCAGCCTGTAGACTCATCAAGATGCTCTGGATTTTCCCAGGTCTGTATAAGTCAAAAATAAATCAGGAATCAGAAATGTTCATCAATTTTAACCGCATGAAAGTGAAATTCCACTTGCTACTGACCTGAGGAATGGCACCATAGTTCCAAATGTAACCGTGGTGGGGGAAGCAATTAGCTACAAATCGTAGTTTGCCTTTTTTCACATCCTGCTTAATAGGATTCATGATCTCTTTCATATTAATCTGAAACAATCAAAATAGCTGAGAATTGTACACAATGAACAGGTTGATAACCACACCAAAACAAGTAGAAAATAGAAAAGTTACCTCCATCTTAGCATTGGTCCATCTCGGAACTTCCACAACCATGTTGAATACCTTGTTGGCTGCATCAGCGTACATAGGAATGTCATGAAGTGGTGAGACTGGTCCATTTTCGTCCTCTGTAAAGCAGATACCAAACTATTATCACAAGCAGTGTTAACGAGTAACAGAGGATGACAACAAGAGTTGACAAAACCACAAAAACAGGCAATTCGTAATAACAACAGTTTGCTTTGATAACCATGTTTTGCAAGGTTAACATGACATTCAGCTTTTTCCTTAGTAGTATAAAATTGGATATGTTCTCATCAATTTGATAATATAAAGTGCCACTAGACTGATGAAATGGCCAATCTTTAAACCTCATAAGTAGGGTTACGGTAACCCATAATAAACACCTGTTAACTTTGCTATGTGATTTAAGGGTGTTTTAACTGTCAGCTGACTGAGAACAAGCACAATGACATGTAGCAAAAAAAAATTACGTAACGCTCTACAACAACGGTCGCTTCAAGGAGAAGGGTGATAGCCGGCTCCATAAAGGTGATACACTGTAAGATAAGAGTCATTAGCGCAGTTAGTTGCCCTTTGGTCAACTTACGGATGTACACGCGGTACTCCAAGCTGTTAGGCTGTCCCCTTTCAATTGCGGTGTACGGCATGATGAATCGCACAGGAGTTTGGAACAATCGGACAGCTTTCTTCGGATCGAACAAGCTGCGTGCCAATCTCACCAACATCTGAGCGCGCGCGGCGAGGAGAGGCGGGGCCGGGAGGGAAGGGGGCAGTGGCAGTGACGAGGCGTGCAGTGCTGGCACTGATGAATGGTGGCCGATAACGACGCCGAGAATTGCGCACGGGATTATAAACTCAACTGCAAGAAATCAAAGTGGAACTGTTCGATCGTAGAACAATTTAAGCTCTCGAATATCGGTGTTATTGGGTTATTCGAGTTGCAGTGCAGCAGTGCAGCTTTCTCTGCGCGACACGAGCAGGGCGAGATGGGGACGATGGGCAATGAAACTTTGGACTCATCGCTGGACTACGATCTTTTGAATACAGATTGAATGAAATTAGCGACCCTCCTCAAAGTATTTGGAAGACACAGTCAAACCGCGTCGCCGGGCTCGCACTTCTTCTAGCTCCCTCATTTTCAGCTCATTCTCTTTCCGTTGCAAGGTGGAATGCCCATTCGTTTCATACGCTTATCAGCGTGATCGAGCTATTGAATGTCGAAAGTCGATCGCACCTGCTATCGTACCAAATTTGCCGCAATCAGTTTTCAATCACTTCGTAATCTAGAAACAAATAGATACTGATTGTAACTATTGTCTTCGAGAAGAAATATCTTACGGGCTCATATTTCAAACGATCAGTGGTACGTGTAAATGAATCTGAAGCATGATTTGCGTGAATCTTATTGAATGAGTGACCTTGTTTACATTATTGTGTTGATCTGTCTGCCTGTAGGTCGATTATAGAATACAGGCAGACGTTTATAGATTAGCTCATGGAATGTGACGACAGGACACAACTTTCGAGTTGAGGAAAAAGCACTAGTTTCTAAGGTAGGTTTTCGATTGATCGGCGTAATGGAGCTTTCAAGAGCCATTTCGTATCTGAATTTTGACCAGATTGGAATTTGCAACCTGCCTTCTGTTGAGACATCTAACCTCCAAAAAAGTCGTCGAGACTATTTTACTTACCTTCCTGCCCAAATATTGTTAATCTTTTTGTAATTGGCGAAAAATCTACTATTTCTCTCTCCAAATAGTTATGACATTTTGGATTGAACTCCAAATGATGGTGGTGTACTGTTAGCTGATATGCAGCCGATTGCCTGTAAAAGGAAATTGTGTAAGGCTTCCAACTGACCCAATGGAATCATTAAATATTTCACATTGAACGTTTTGTTCCTACTTCATTGAGCTAATTCTCTGTGGGGTTTAGGCTGATTAAATGCATAGGCTTTAAAACAATCAGAATCACGTAATGTCAAGTCATGATGAAAGTATTCAATATTTGGACATTTACATATCTGTTTATTACATCCTTTTTCTTTGATCAGGTTATTCGTCAAATGATGGGGGGATGCGTTTGCAAAGACGAGGAAACGACCCCATTACCCAGCAGCACCAGCAATGGACGTATCGATGACCATTATCGACCTATTTCTCAATTTGCGTGTAAGACGCCTTCTGCCATTCATGTGGACACCGTGGATGAATTGGTGCTTGAAACATTAAATGTTATAGATACGTATGTAGAAACGTAAGTTACAGTTATATATAGCCAGTAACCCATATTGGATTTGACCACGTTTTGTGTCTTCCCTTTCAAAACAACTTTTGTCTCTGATGTAGGGACCAAGAGCCACCTTCATCAATTCTGACGTTGCATGGAATAGCTGATCAGGAGGATGGATGGATACAAGTTGTGACATCAATGATTCGGGTGATTCCCATTCATCATCCTCTTGGTCCAGCAGTCATAACCTTATTATTTGATGATTGCCCTTTGCCCACAAAGGTAAGGTCTGCTCTTTTGGTGATCTGGCTTGTTTGACATTTTTGCCTCACAATTATGCAATTTATTTCACTTTAATTTATCTAATTTTCAGGAATGTGTGATGAAGCTATCAACGATTCTAAATCTTTCTATGCAACTATATTCACAAGGTTCACCACAACACAGAAATACTTGTGTTTTGTTAGGTTTACTAGCAGAAAAACTGTCAGGACCGAGCAGCATAGCAATCCTGACTGATACTACATTAAACTACCTCATAGGAAATTTGGTAGGCTTCAGTGCTAATTTGTCGGAGAAGAAAATGATGGTACTTGCTAGTTGGGCTTTGTTTTCTATTTTTTTGCTTTCATTTCAGGATCCTAATGCAGAGCCTCCTGTCATATTGTTTTCCTTAATTGCTCTGGAAAAGTTTGCTCAAACTAGTAAGTAATTTCACTTCATTTCATTTCAATTTTTTTTTTTTTAAAAATTTGATTTTTACTGTTAAGTTTTGTTTTCAACATTTCTTGATACTGTCTTATATCTTAATTCATTGTCCTCTTAACAGCTGAAAATAAGGTGACCATAAATAAACAACTGGAGTCAATGGAAAGTCACCCTATACTGCAACTTGAAAAGTGGGTTGATTCCCAGTGTTACTTCAAGCGACAAGTCGGGTTTTGTGCTCAGTGGTGTTTGGACAATGTTTGTAAGTAAATCATACATTTTAAATAAGATTGCTTTGATAATTTTGTTTAATTCTTATGATTTATAATATTCCTTGTTTTGTTTTTTTCCATCTGTTTTCAAAGTTATCGTGAAGGATCGGATATTTTCCTACCAGTGTGTCAATGTAGATGGTATCAATGTTATGCTCAACACTAAGGATGTGAGTGAGTACCTAAAAATTTCTCCTGATGGATTAGAAGTGAGTACTGTGTTCTTAAATTTGCTATCTTTTCATTATTTGCTAATTGTCTATTCTGATAAATTCTCCACTTCTTCTATGGCAGGCAAGATGTGACGCATATTCTTTTGAAAGTGTCAGATGCACATTCCAAGTTGACAGTGGAGTGTGGTTCTATGAAACTCTGATCATTACTCCTGGTGTCATGCAGATTGGTTGGGCAACAAAAGACAGTTCATTTTTAAATCATGTATGTTCTTTTTGTTCTCATTGTTCATTATTTTGTGAGATTTCCATAGATTAATCTTGTAATTTCCTCTTTCAGGAGGGCTATGGTATAGGGGACGATGAGCATTCATTGGCATATGATGGATGTCGCAGATTGGTCTGGTATAAAGCTCACAGTCAGAAACAAAACAGAGCTGTGTGGAAACCTGGTGACATTCTTGGGTCATTACTTGACTTAGAGAAGCAGGAAATTATTTTTTACCTGAATGGTGAACCTCTTCCGACATGCACTGAAGTGTTCAAAACAGCCAGGTGCAATAAACATTACAATGTCCGTCGTTTATTTTTGTACTTGAGAGGCTCTTTTTTAAATGTACCTCTTTTTGCTTTCAGCACTGGATTTTTTGCTGCTGCAAGTTTTATGTCTTACCAGCAATGCAGATTTAATTTTGGTGCTCAACCATTCCGATTTCCCCCAGCAGACAGGGAATTTAAGAGTTTTAATAGTTGTGCCCACCTCAGTCCTGAGGACAAAGTCATTCTCCCAAGGTGACTATACTTTGCCTTTTTTCTTACTCATTATTTTCTTAACTCAAAATACTGGGTTTAAATTTTTGACATTGTTCGAGTGTTTTTTCTATTTTTAGGCACATATTTTTACAACAACTTAGCAAAGTAAGTGTGCGAGAAGATTCCTGCACACTCTGTTTTGACAAAAAGGCAAGTGTGAGACTTTTGCCATGTCAGCACAGGTAAGACAAGAAGTTCTCATGACTACCTATGATCATCTTACTACCAGTATCTATACTTATTGTGTGTTGACACTTCTTAAGATGTATTTTTTCTTGTTTGTTTCCTGCAGGGGTTTTTGTTCAAGATGTGCTGACCAACTTCATGAATGTCCCATGTGCAGAGCACCTATAATGATGAAAGTTGACATGCCTTGATGTAAAATTGTCTGTTATGGTATCTCTTTTTCTCCTGGTTTTAATGTTGCATGAAGGACTGAACTCAATTTGATGAAAAGCTCATATCCTTGTATGACAACAAGCCACAGTTGTTGATTGATTATTTTATCTTCATCTGAAGTTCTTCTATCTGATTTTCTCTTGTTTTTGAGTTTCTTCTTTCAATGCAATATTAACCATTCTTCTCTGTTAGTTTATTCTCTGACAACATTTATAACTGTAATTGGCTCTTGCTTGCTTTCAGTGCATAGTATTGCATCTTCTTTCCCTTACTTAATGAATGAAATTGTTTAAATTTTTTTTATAATGGTAAGTTAATTAATAATTCACATAGTCTTCATTCTATGACTCTTTTGTGCTGCAACTATATCAAATGTAGTTCTATGAGGTCCCAGATATTGATTTTAGGCTATACACTTTCTCTGGTATCAGTCTCTTGTCTTGTGCTCTTGTGTCATTCAGAAAGATGCTTTATGGGAATAGTGTTATATCATTTTTTAAGATTCACCTAAAGAATACAGTATCTGAAATAATTCGGGGCAATATTATGAGCAGCAACTGCTGTATCACCAATCTCAATATCTTAAATTTTATCTCAAACATCAGGGCGCAAACTTGACAGTTGCTCTTTGTGAGCCCTGTTGTTATCAGCACATAAAAGACAAATCTCATGTAGTTTAAACCTGAGAGAACACCTGTGAATTTTTTTATCCTCAGCGTCATTATAGAAGTTTGTTGATTGTTTTCATTTATTTAAGGTGTCTCATTTATGAGCATTTTACTATGAAGTTATCTTTATTGTTGCTAAAAGACTGAACTAGTAAGGAAGATAGAAGTATTGATGTGATTCACAAAATTGTTGACTGTTCCATATACTATGCTTTAATCCATGACATAGTGTTGTGAGCTTCTTTTAGAAGTAACAATCTTGATTGGGGTATTTTGATGTGTACATTTGTTTATCAAGATGAATTTTTACTGACAGTCAAAGTATGTAGACTTGTCTCCAGAGATTGACATTATTTTTTATTTAAAGTTGAAAAGTTGCTTACTTGCCTTTGTTATGATCTGGTTTGTAACAGACTGTAATCTTAGCAGCCTGAATGTACCTTCAGTTTGTCACCAAGTTCTGTGACTGGAAGCTGTCAAAAGCATTTTTCAGAACACAGAAGTTATGAATGCTTTCTTGAGAAATTGCTGTTGTCTCCTTTTTATTTCTTTGTGCAAGCTCGTATTATCTCAATAAGAGATCATAAATTCTTTAGATTTCTTTAATAGGTATCCTACTGCTTGTTTTACAAGGACAGAAATTTCACATTTGCTTTTTTTGAAGCACACCGCCATACTAAATTAATTCTGATTGCTAGCAGGATACTAAACAGAAAATAGAGAGCAGCATTCTAAGATCTTCATTGTAAAGTTTTGATGCGATAATTTTTGTTTTCATTTCAAAGCAGGGATCACTTTAAAAACTGTTTTGATTTACAAAAATATGTTATACTATTGTATTTGTGTAAATTGCATGTTTGTTCAAGTATGAGGTCTAGTTAATCAGAAGGGGTACATGATGCCATATTTTAAAACATATTTTTAACAAGTTTATGTTATAAAGCACTGTGTAAGGACACTGACATATTTCACTATAATTATTGAAGTATTATAGTTGTCAGTTAGTAAAGCTATTACTTGATGACTCTAGAGAGACTATCTTTGCCTTTAAGGAGGCTTTTTAGGTAATCTCTTTATGCCGTCTTTCTGCCAATTTTTACTCAGTGTTATCACAGAAGGTTCAACAGTCATATAAAAGAACTTTTTTGTTCAGAAGTAACGTTGTATTCTTTGTTTATTTAATGTAAATTTGTTCAATGTTGTGTAATATAAACATATTTTTATCATATGAAATCTGTACAAAATGTTTCTATTAAAAATGTCCATGCTTAAACAGTACTGCTATTAATCTTTCTTAAGGCACCTGAAATGTCCTTTCTCAACGTATTTGACGTAGTGGGACCACAGATGATGAAAAGGGGTAGGATGACAAGTGAAGTGGACAGTGGCTTTGATGATTTTTCACATTGTGAGATTGTGAGATCCAAACGATAATACCAATTTCGTAAAGTACAAGATTAAAGGAAAAGTTTAAAAATGATCGGGAGAGCATTACTGCCGAGAACAAAACAATTTCAAGAAGGTCTTCGACCAGCAGGTAGGGCCCGAGCCAATCAATTGGATACAACCCGCCCGAGTCCGACCGGGGGGTCGTACACCTTTGGGGGTCAGCGTGCGGCGTGATCCTGCGCCAACATTACAAACCAAATCGCGGTGCTTTAAGACTCTGGAGATAATTAAGCTCAAGGAGCAGCAAAATATAAACTAACAGTTTAGAAAACAGGGGGAGGATACATTATACGCGAGGGGGTGGTATCATATGACTCATGTGAAAAGTAGTGGCTCGCTTGCACACTTGTACTTGCAGTTTGTTTCACTTCCATTCCATGCTTTATTCGCAGCGCTGGCTTTACTCGACCACCGACACCACCATCACGTCCAACATGGCGGGTAAGTGGAATATCTGTCGTTAGGAGATCAGATTAAATCGTGGCCTGACGGTGTGAGGGTTTTAAACGACATCTCCATTTCAGGAATGGTGAACCGCGAGGAGGAATCTGATGGAGGTGAGTTAAGACCCCATTTGACATGCCCATGAACTGAATGTTGTGGTACTGACCACAATCGCACTCTTCAGATTTGCCATTGTCATTTTCGTCTTACGATACCACGATGGACTGCCAACGATCGTACGCTAGGCAGACCTTAGTGCGATTTATGTTTTCTGTCTGATACAATCTTAATTTCTGACCCTAAGCATCGTGTTTTTGACATTCACAAGTGAAACGCAACAGCCATAACCTCGAAATCGGACGATGTTTAGCAGCCATCGTTTGAAGCTTCAAATATCGTTTCCCGTTTCATATGGCAGTACCCCTGTAAAACGTACCTTATCGCTTGTTTCGTTCTTTCTTTCCTATTAAGTTTTTTTCTTTTTTCCCTTTTTTGTTCCTTTTTGTTTACTGAAAGTGTCTTAATTATACCAACTTATCTAATTTACATTTAGGCTTAGTTTATCAGATTGTCATGTCCATTGTTATTGTCTTTGTACTATAACTATCCGGTTTGCCTGAGGAAAAAGGTTCATCTCGCCTATTTCTCTTCTTCCCATCTGCGCCTATGAGTGCGAGAGAGATCGCCGTGAAGCAGCTGTCTCCCTCACACTCACTACGAGGGATTAGGGAGGAAGGGAAAAGAAAGCAACATGAATTTTTGTCCTCGGTTTCCTATTTCAAGACAAACATTTCTAATTAAGATGATTTGCACAGACGATATCCCTCGCTGGGGGGGGTTCTAGATTTCGTTCTCACTGACAGCTTCGCTCATGAGCTACGGCTCAGTGTATGCACCTAGTATTTCTGCTCAGCTGAGAGACTGAGTGGTTGTCACAAGTTCTCGGTTTCGCTCCCGCTGAACGCGGGCGTGCGATGTGGTCAACCGTGCTTCTTGAACTTGGCCCGTAGGACTTGAGTGCTGGATTGGTCAGGCCGTGGGAATCCGTAAAACAGACGGCGGGGCGGGGCGGGGCATGGCTGTGCAACTGGTGCGAGCGAAGTGAAGCCTCGGCTGGCCAGCCTTGGCCGTAGCCTTGGCTAGTCTTGGCGGGAGATGAGCGCGCCCGCGCCCCTCCTGCTGGCTGGGTAGGCTGGAGTAGCGGGGGATGCTGGATGCTGCGTCTGCAGGGCCCCAAGCCCCCGCCGCGCCCCGCCCCGCCCCGCCCCGCCTCTCGGCGTGCGGGTGGTCCGGCTGGTCTGGCGGGCCAGGCCGGGCCACGCTCAGCCGGGCTGGTCGGACGCGAGCAGAGCACCCTGCTAAAAACGAGCGCACCACTAGCTGACCTGACCTGGCCTGACCTGTGAGGCCAGCGCCCGTCGCTTTGGCGCCCTGGCTCCCCCCCTGCCGAGCTGGCCATTCAAAGCGCTGCCTTGTCCGATCCAATAAGTGTTAGCCAAGTGAGAATCGCGCCGTGACTCTTGTCGAGTGGTGCTGTACGGGGTGTCGCGTCGGCTCAGCCCTGCCCTGCCCTGCCCTGCCCTGCCCTGCCCTGCCCTGCCCTGCCCTGCCCTGCCCTGCCCTGCCCCGCCCTGCCCTGCCCTGCCCTGCCCTGCCCTGCCCCGCCCCGCCCTGCCCTGCTCTGCCCTGCCCTGGCCCTGCCCTGCCCTGCCCCCTGCCCTGCCCCCTGCCCTACCCTGCCCTGCCCTGCCCTTCCCTGCCCCCTGCCCTGCCCTTCCCTGCCCCCTGCCCTGCCCTGCTGTGTCGACCTTACCGCGCCGCCGTGCCAGTGCCATGCATGGCCGGAAGTGCCGAGGGCGGGGTCCTGAAGGGGGAGGGGAGGGGCGGGGCGGGCGTCAATGTACCAGGCCAGGGAGGATGTAGCGTTCAAAACTAACACGGTGCATACGGGGAGTCTTCGGAACGGCGCGTCCACCCGATCTGTACCCTCTCCTCTTCCTCTCCTCTTCTGTTCGCATCACGATCCTCTCCTCTTCCTCCCCTCCCCTCCGCTCTGTGGCCACTTGGACAGTGATGGAGTTATGTGACTCGTTCGTTGACCCGCTGTCCAGTGGGTGCCACCCAACCCAGTGGGTGGATCCTGGTTGGTCCACTGAGTCGTGCCCTCCAGACACGCGTGACCCGCTGCCGAAAGCAGCGTGCCTCAGCTCGTGACGTCATCGCGGGGGGTTTGTTTCCTGCGTGCGTTAGGGCCCACAGGAAGGGGGGGGGGGGGGGGGGGGGC
>CABIKL010000713.1:0-19637 GCA_902196195.1 Aptinothrips rufus
CCCCCCCCCCCCCCCCCCCCCCGAGCCTTACGTAATTTATCGACAGTCCCTTCCGCGAAAAGCATCGGGGAAAAAGGGCGGCACATGAAGTAGCCTATTTTGCCGTTCGTAAATTTTTTGATGACCACTTGGTCATCTAACAATTTGAAATATTCCCCTCTCCCCCCTTTCCAACCTGAATTGGAATGGAATTATGGCAAAAATTTAGCAATATTCCTAGGACGTGTCTTGGGCAAAAGGTTAATTCCCAGTGATCAAATTTTAACCTTGTGCAAAAACAATTCGATGAGCAATACAAAACAACTATCACGATTATCACTATTGTAACTTCTGCTGGTTTTAATGTAGCCTTTTCACTCTGCAGCATCTGGGCGGGATGGAATCAATGCAAATCTACTTGAACCCCTGATTCATAAGGCAGAGCTGTCCCGTTCTGAAATTCAAAACTTAATTGACATTCTGCTCAACAAACAACAAGGTTCAGAGAAAGAGAATGCTGAATGGATAGAGGTATGTCCTTGGTTAATTATTGCCAAACTTTCTCATTTGGTTGGCGTTTCATTTTATTCAAATTTAATAAACCTGTTTTGGTGTTTCGCGCATCAGGGACGGCAAGACCCGATGATGAAGCTGAAAAAGGCTTATGCTGAGAAGGAAAAGGCTTTGCAAGAGGAGCAGGAAGCATCTTTGGTGAGAATTCTATAATTTTATTACAAATAAAATGACAGGGTAATCTAGCTTATGTGCTGTTCCTGAAGCACCCTTTTCTTTATGGAAAATGGCAGCGTTCATGGGTTTGACTTCTTGTGGGTTCCAGGCTATTCAAAACAAGCTGAAAGAAGTCCGGGCTGAAGCAAATGCAGAACGCTCCCGCTTGACTGCCACAACAAGGCAGCTGGAAGAAAAATTGAGTGGGCGCACTTCGGAGCTGGCAGCAGCGACAGCAAAATTCCAGCATGAGAAGCAGAACTTAGCTCAACAGCTGCAACAGGTATATAAAAAATAAAAATAGATTAAAAAAAATGATTTAGATTGTTCTGTTTTAATTTTTGCATTAGAAAATTATACATCAGTAGTTTTCATCTTAGTTATTTGTCAAAATATTTTTCTGACAAAAAATCAATGTTAACTTGATATTTCATTACTTATGCGGTACTCTTTTGCCTGTAGTTGAAGCACCAGTTGGACCAAGATCACCAGCTTATCAGGAAGTATCAGGAAGAACATGCCCAAGCTCAAAACGCATTGCAAACACGTCAACAGTTGGAGCATCATATTGCTGCTCTCAATGCTCAGCTTCAAGAACAAGAGGCTGCTCTCACTCAGCAAATTGCAGTTTTACAGCAACAGGTTGGGGAAAGCCAAACAGTTGTGCAGCAGTGTGAGTTGCTGTCAGCTCAGGTAGCGCAGCTCCAAGAGCAACTTAAAAATGCTCAGAACTCCAATCAGGGTGAAGTTCATTCAAAGCAAAAGCAGTTAAATGTGCGTTAGTTTTCTGTAAGCAGTTTATTGTTGAAGCTCCCAATCTGTGTTGCTTCTACATCATCAATTCCACTTTTTATGTTTTCAGGAAATGAAAGTCGCTAAAGAAGAAATTGAACGTCAGCTATCAGTTGCTCGCCAGCGTGAAGGGCAGTTAAGCACAGAACTTGCCAAACTTAAGGAAAGTGCTGCTCAGAGACAGGCTGAACTTGACAAACTTGCCACTGAAGCTGCAGAAGCGGCTAAACTTCGTGAGGAAAATGAGCTTCTTAATTCACAGGCAAGTTCTGTATTTGATTTGAAATCAAAACAACTAAGGATTGGAGCCTACTTATATGACAAGCATATTTAATAACCAATTTTGAATAAAATTATTTTGAAATATCCCAGGTTTCTCTAGTGAGTCAACTTCAAATGGAGACACGTCAACTACGAGAAGAAAATGAATCTCTTGCTGCTCAAGTTACTGCAGTTACAGAGCGCCCAGCTGCTGAGGGACGTGAAAATGGTGATGTTGCCGAAGAGAAACAAGCTGATGGCAAACTGGCATCTGCTCAGCTCATAAATGAGTAAGTTTAGCTTTATTTGCTTTAAAGTTAGCTCTCCCATTGGAGTTATCTATTTAAGCTAAAAACTTAACATAATTTGATGTCTGTATTTCTAGCCTTCGAGAAAAGGATTCTCAAGTTGAGGAGCTGTTGGAAAAAGTCAAGCAAGCAGAAAAGTCGGCAAGTGCTGCTATTGATTCTATGAAATCTGAAATTAATGCTCAAAAGATTCAGATTACCCAGCTAACCAATGAACTTGAACAGCAAAGAAGGAAGAATGATGTAAGTTTACATGTTTGTTTAAACTTTTATCCTGTCCCAACCATAAAAGCCCATATAATTCAAGAAAAAAAAAGAAGAAAAATGGAAATATAATTGCAGATGTTCAGTAATAGTTTTTTATGTTAGAAGTTTCTTAATTTAGTGCAAAGCATCGAATTAGAACTTCTTGAAATATGCAGAGGACAAATCTTATTTTTAATTCAAATATGTTATGCTATGCTGTTTTCTTTTGTATGGGTGTGTCTCGAGCTTTTTTGCATGACTAACAGAGCTCTGTGAGTGCTACACCATTGAAAGAACAGGGAACAATGAATATTTCTCATGAATGCTAAGTATGAAAATGGAAACTGGAAATGGAAGTGGTGAAATCTGATACACTATGCATGAAAAATACTTTGCATGTTTATTTCTTTTGCATATGTTATGGATATGGATTTTAAAATTATCTCCACATATTAAGTCTCGAAATTTATTTACCACTAAAAGAATAGTTTTGCTTTTTTCAAAATTCCTCAAAAACGATTCAGAGGAAGTTAAAGACAATTTTTATATATATTTCCTGTTTGGTTTGTTACTGATCTAAAGCATAGTATGTGAATCCTATTCTTCCGGCATTTTCTCACGAAAAATTTCACTTAAGCTAACTGCTTTGTGTGATTTTGATTTAGGAATTAAGAAGTAAAAACTGCAAGGCTATGGAAGCCCTTGCTTCATCTGAAAAGATGGTGCAATCTAAAATGCAAGAAACACAAAAACTTGTCCATGTAAGTTTCGTCAGTTGGATGTTTTGCTGTTTGTCCCTCCTCTATCTTTTACTTCAGTTATCAGTTATGATTGCATGCTGTTGTGGACTAAACCCTCGGTTTTTTCAGACCTTATTTTCTTACAAAGCACAGCATGTGTATTGATAAACATACCAGTGCATGAAATTGTGCTTAAGCACTTAAACTGTGCTCATTATAACCTAAAAACTTAATTTGAGAGAATTGGTGCATGCAAGCACGGGATGCAAGTGTGTTATGCAAACTGTTATATGTGATATGCTCTAATTATTTGATTTCTTTTACAGGAGGCTGAAAAGAATGTTCGAATTGAAGAAGAGATAAAACATAAGGAAGTATTACAACGATTGTTCCCAAGTATAATTGTGGAGGAGAAGGTAAATTAAAGTTGATTTCAAATTAATTATTTTTGATTCCTCAGTTGATTCTGTCTTACGCATTGTTCTCACTGGATTGCACAGGTCCATGATCAGTGGGTTAAAAAATTCAGCACTGCTGTAAGCAAGTACATATCTGATTTGAGTACTAAGCAGATGCAAAAGCAGACCCCGGATGAAGACCAATCGGCTGTTATAGCTGAATTAGAAAAGCGGAACACTCAGCTGTCGTCAATGGTCACTAACTACAAAAGAATTATTGAAGACACTGTATGTATTGATTCATTCAGACTTGGCTTTGCATGCCGTCAATATCCATGCTCTTTGCTTGGTTAACTGATAATTTATGTTTTCTTTCAGGAGGGTATGTTGAACAAGCTCCAACAGCATGTAGAAGCCGAAGAAACGAAGTGGCAACAGCAGTTAGCAGACAAAGAGGCTGAGCTTGTTGCGGTTACTCGTGAGAAAGATGAGCTTCGTAGTCGTCTGTCGGAAGATCAGAGTAATGGGGTATGTGGTGCTTATTGCAGATCCAGATCCGATCAATTGTTGTTGCAGTATTAATTTTTAATTTCTTTGCTTTTGTCACAGGCTCAGTCACAGCTGGTAGAGCTTCAGAACAAACTCCAATCAGTTGAAGCAGCCAGGGCCAGTCTCCAGGCACAGCTAGCATCCAGCAAAGACACTCTAGCCACCATCGACCAACTTAAGAATGTAAGTGGACGACCAATCATGTCTTAACTTGGTTTAATTTTGACTTGACTGTTAACCATCTCCTTCTGCTCTTTGTAGGAGCAACGCCGTCTGACATCTGAACTGGCTGCTGAACAAGCCAAAGCTGTAGAACAATCAAATCAGTTAGAAAAATTGAGGACACGTTTAGAGGAAAGTGAAGATGCTGTGTTGAAGGAAAGAGCAACTTCACAACAATTACGGGAAGAAATTGAGAAATTGAAGGTAGGGAGTTGTGGTTTGTAAATGTTGTAGGTTCCTTTATTCTTAATCCTCTTGATGAATGAAAATTAAATTTCATTCTGAGGATATATTTTATGACTTTTTACTCTTTTACTTTATAGGAAACCCACCTGATTACTCCTGCAAGCCCTGTTTCCTCAACTCAAAATGTTAATGGTGCTACCAATGGACCATCAAGCTCAGAAGCACCAGTTGAGGTAAGCAAGCATCATTAAGGATGTGAGATTTAGCTGATTTTTTCCCCCTTTTAACATATTGTTGAAGTTTAAGCTGTATTCCATAATTACTTCCGTTGATTGCCTTGCACTGATTGAACACTGGTTGATTTGCAACTAACCTGTAAAGCAACGTGTGATATTTTCATAATTTTTAATTGCGCTGTGTAAGGTTAAAAACAAAACAACAGCAATAAAAACATGGTTGTATTGCTCACAATTTCCTGTTATAGCTATATTTTAATTTCATTTAAAAGTTACTAGAGTTTTGTTCTAAGTTGGACTTGTGTGTTCACATCTTGGGATAAATTTTAATATGAAAGAAACTGTAGTTCATTATATGAGCATCTCTCAAAAGTACACTGAGTGAAATATGTAGGCAGTATATTATTGTTCTTCTAAAGAATACAGTATTTATCTTATGCAGATGTTTGAGTGCCGCAGCACTTCACTCACAATCAGTGCTTTCTGGTTGGCCTTCAATTTATTAGTCTCAGTACTTAGCTTTGATTGACGACATGCCATGATGAATGTCCCCACCTGTCAAAAGAAAGTAATGCTGAAGAAGCAGAAATAACCTTTATCACATTTCTTGCTGCTATTGATTTCCTTATGATTGGTAGACCCTTTGTATATAAGATATCTGCCATTTTATCTCAATTTATTTCAAAATTGCACACTCTGCATATTTTCATTTACATTCACTCTGTACACTGTAGTTTGTAAACCTCTTCATCCATTCTTTGTAGATTTGTTTAGATTGTTCTGCAAACTCAAGCTTATAAATAGTAATGTAGTGTTTGTTGGGTACTTGGAATTTGGGATCATTCACATGGATTTATTGGTAGTCTTGTGTGTGGAGAAAGTAGAGTTCGCAACAGAATGAGCAACAAGGTAGTGTTACCATTATATACCATACATGTCAGATATTTCTGCCTTTGGTCCTTTTATCTCATGTCTGTTTATTCTGTCAGTATAAAAAATTAGTTTCTTATATAATGACTATTAAAAGTTCCATGTTCAAGGAGGAAAAAGTTTCATTTAAGACCTATTGAAGTTATAGCTTTTCTTAGAAATTGCATGCTTTACGTATAAGATTAGTCTTGGAGCAACAGGTACCCAAATTGACAAAACAAAAGAAAAAAAAAGAGTTCAACAATTGTCAATAACTGTGTGTTTTGTTCCTAACAGAAAGCAGCTTCTACTAAGAAGAAAAATATATCAGGTAACCAATACAAATGCTAAAATCAATGCTTGCTATTTTTAAGTGGCAGCTAAAAATACTAAAGCTTGGTGAATTCAGACACAAAGCACACAATTACAGGGTTTTAAAAATTACTCGAGCATATACATACCACTGCTAAATGGACTTAACAGCACCTTCCACTTTTTAACCTTTACATTTCACCGATGGGTCAAGTAAATTTTGCTTTTCTACTTTTCCAAAATAATTCCGAAGTAGTTTCCCAAATAGTTCTATTGCTGCGGTAGTTTTACACGTACATATCTCCTTTCTTGATTAAAATGTAGGTTACAACTCAATCTGAGTTACTGAGTGCTAGTTATTTTGATAAAAAATATTTTTAGATTATGGATGGCAACAAATCTTGATTTCAGTCATAAACTAAAATTAATTTTTAAACAGATGAAATGATTATACTCAAGGCTTGAAAGGATTCTAAACTGATTGTCTGAAATCATCCAAGTCTACCATGCCCTTCCTAAACTCTTATTTCGAACCTTTTGCTTTTGAAGTGTGTTGACTTTTGCTGTCTGTGGTTTGTTGAGAGTTCTTAATTTTGTTGCAATCACTCGTTTTAACTCGATTTGTAATGGCTTTTGCACCCAAGCACTATTACAGGTAGTATCGTTCTGAATCATACATCAATTGTACGTCTGGAACTCATAGTAATTTTCATAAAATACCACTCTAACATTTTTATTCCTTTGCTCGGACTCTTCAAGCGTTATATCATGCCAAAAATAATTAAGATTCTCTTGAATACTTGGTGCTTTTCGGTTGAGGAAGAACATTTTGAGGTATTCTAGTATCTATATCCTCTTCCTTTTCTTTGTATTTCTTCTGTAGATAATGCATGAACCTTTGCGCCTTTCTTGCATTTCTGTCATTTTGATGTGTCATTTGCCTGTCATGGTTTCCTAACACTCCCCGTGATACCTGCTTCTGTTTTTGTTTTATGTTTTCAGAACTACTCATTCATTAACATCTTCAATTAATTCACTTTGTTGTTTTCCTTTCTCTTTAGGTTGGCTCAAAAAGAAAGTAGGAGGCTCAAAGTCTCCTCAACTTTCACCAAATTTATCAGCAAGAGGTGACGACTTCCTTGCCAATGAAAGAATGGAATCCTCATGATGGATGAAAATTTGCATTAAATGCCATTTTTTACTTGTTATAAGGAATTTTTTTAAAGCTTTCTCATCCAGTGAAATTATTTGCATCATTGCCATAACACCTTAGAAGTGTGTGTTGGACCTATATCAGAGACATGTCACAGTCTGTGGCAAATTTGTTGTATTCCAGCATAGACCTTCTCACAGACTATGAGACCAATACTTGAACCAGAGCTGTAAAGCTCAATGACTGAGATAAAATATCTGTGACTGTGTTCTTGATCTTTCTTCTGATATAATTTTTTTAACTGTCATAGTATGATTTCTCATACAAATGATGTGGCTCTTTGTGATAACAAGGAATGCACATCTTGTAAATCATATTGTTAAGTAGGAGAACCCCATGTGGCACATTCCATCTATTGTTTGGATTTCATTATGTATACTTGTCTTTCTATTTTAAAGTACAGAAAACTTGTAAAACAAATTGAAGCTTGTTTCACATTTCTTCTTTATTGTGCCTTTGTTTAGCTCCAGGAACCTGTTTGGTGGCCTTAATTATCATTCTGAATAATCAGATGGACAAAGCCCCAGCATCTGTACCCAATCTTTTCTTGACGGATTAAGATACCTCATGTTTTGTGTAACCAAACTGATTCGTATTTTGTATCTTATTGGTGGCAATTTTTTTAGCCACAAATTTCCTGTGCTTTTCATTTTCATCTAGAGTTAATTCTTGAAAACTAAGCAAAACTATATTCTTTAAATCTATGTCACATAGATTTGTCATTGATTTTTTTCTTGAACGTGAACATTTTGCTGCAAATTTTCAATGCGATGTAGTGAGTGTTTGGGATGATCATGTGACGCTATTTACTGAGAGAGAGTAGGTTTGTGGAAAAGCAGATGAAAATAGTCCTAACACCAGTCCCAGTTCACCATTATTGTAATTTTGGGGTCCTTTTTCATATTAACATGCCTTTTTTTTGGTTTTGTTTATTTTACTTTTTGCGTTGGCAATCAAAGCTTCTATATGATGAATGTGTGTTATTCATAGGCGTTCTTCTGTATATGTCTATCAATCACAATATCAAAGTGTTGATAGCAATGAAACATAGTTGCTTGTTAACTGTTATTTAGGCATAGTTGACAAAGTTCTCTTGTTTTGATGTGCTTGTCATGTTTTTTTTTGTTTCATGCTATGAATTCATTTATTTTCATGCCAGCGTTTCATTGTTATACTTTATAGTTTATAAGAGATTGTGAAAAATCAATTACCGTGTGTTATTATAGTGCAGGATAAAGTGTTCAGCAGTTTTTTTCTTCTGTTTTGGTGCCCTGTTTCTTCTTAATGGTTTGTATTTGGTGAATACTAGTCAAAACAAGAAGTTTAGCATCCAGTGAAAAATTAAGTGAATTTGGTGAGCAGTTTTGGAGTGGACCATGTTCCTTTGAATTTCTAGTGCCAATGTCTTTAGCTGTCATATTGAATGATGAGCATTTATGAGCTGCTTTGATTTTATCTTGCATTATAAGCGTTTCATTTTTATCTACAACTGCTGTCTACTGTTTCATATTTAGATGTCTTAAGAAATAGTGAATTATGAAAGTATGAATTAGACTTTATCTGTGTGGTAATTTTTTTTATTTTTGCTAATGAATTTATCTTCATGTGTTTAAAAATTTCCAACTTTATTATTTTGTTACTCACTTACGACTTTGAAGCCGCTCTTAAGATTGGATTTTGTGTTGCGCTTTTACCTTGAAGTGCCCAATCCTCCCTTGTAAGCTGTGAAAATGTATTCAATGTTTGTATCATCAGAGGGTTCATCATGTGAATTATGTTCCTGCTTTGCAAAGTGTTGGTCTCAGTGGATCATTGTCCACATTGTATCTTGCTCAACTGTTACACATTGCAATTGGCAGGATTTGCATCTGAGTGAGCACTGCTTCCAACAAATACTCCTCTGCAGTTGCACTGTAAAGGTTGTGTACTGTAAAGTGAGCTTTCATCAAGAACAAATCATTTTTTATTTCTTTTTTTAGAGATTACTTATTGTTGCACCAACTGATGTGGTTGGATTCTAGATTTGGCTGGGCCATATATTACATGCATGTGCGTGGCCACTAATTATCAATTGTGAATCCTTGATACAAACTTTTCTTCAGTTCTGATGGAAAGCATTCGAGTTGTGTGAATTTCAAATTAATTTGTATATTGGAATCTTCACTACCGCTAGTTCTGAAAATATTCTTCAGTTTGCAAAGTTTTATGTTACAAATTGTGATTTTAGAGTTCTAAGTCTTCATTTAAAAAAGTGTCCAGATATCCCTCTTTTTGGATATACAGTAAAGGTGTCTGTGCATACTAACAATGCTGTACTTATCGCCTGTATTGCCTGTACTGAAATGATTCCGATCCTGTTTAGATTCCTCTTTAATTTTATACGATATGAATTAGAACATTAAGCTCATTGTGTGGTAATGGTGCAATATTGGTACATTGTCAATTTTTTATTGTATTTCTTTGTGGTAATGAATATGGTTTACCGAAATTCTTTTTGGTTTTCTTTTTTCCTCCACTGGCTCTAAAAGCGAATGAAGCTCCTGATGTAAATTAGGGTTAATTTATTTTCGATTTCTGAAACCAGTTCAGTCGTTTAGAGTAAGATGTGTGCTCAAGGGGTCGGTCTGGTAATACTCTTTCAGTCTATTGAGTTTGAATGAGATTAGAGAGAACGTTATTTTCCTTTTCTTTTTTAATATTGAAAAATTCAGATAAGGCTACACTAAACGAAAAAAGAAGTGGGAGAGGGAGCTCTAGACAGTGGTCTCAGAGAAAAAATATTGACCCATGGAATGAATTTAGTTATCAATGAAGTAAGCAAACACACAAAATTGCCATGTGAAGCATGAGAATTAAGGCGCTTCACTCGAAACTGAGGCCGCCGCCACCTTACCTTACATGTTTTTCTAGCGACATAGTCCTTGCATCATATTCAATTAAGAATTCAGCTCATAAGCCTTGGCGAAACGCAGGTTGAGCGTCCCGCAGCGTCTGCGTGACACCCGCTTCACAGGCCCAACTCGACATTGAGATAATAAAATTAGGTAACTGATTAGGAACAACGGATTTATATCAGTGACATCCGTTCATTTTCTCAAAAAAATATCTTTATTTAACATTCAAAACAATGATAAAAGAGAAAGTGCATACAAAGTTACATATTAAGGAAATCCTACTATAATAACATGCCAAGAAAGATACACTGACCAATGAGGCACAATGTGTGCCATAGATACATTGCAGTCAAAGACAAGAGCATCCTAACTCCTTAGATTTGCAGGCAGATGTCCAGAAACATAACCCTTTCCCAGAATCTCCCGACATTTACTAAAACTCTTTTGAGTTGTGGAACTCTGGTCTTTTGCTGTAACAGATAAAGATAAATGACACGAAATTGAAAAAGACCATGAAAGCCTGGTGGAGAGTATTGACTCAACCTCACCTTCTCACAACTTACCAAGACTAAGAAACATGCAAAGTTAAAATACTGAAGTATGAGTAGACCGGAATCAAAATTTTTCCTTGAAAATAATGGCATAATTTAGGCGGTATCTAAAAGAACAAAAATGTCAGAAATTTTGTGAGACATAGACTAAGTCCCCAGTGTTTGATACAATAATATAAATATTCCGAATACTCTTCAATACAATATAATGATAGATTTCTAAAGTTTTGGCCGAATTTCTGTTGTGCCCTAATATTTTAACCAAATATCCAATATATTTTTCAAAAAAAACATTAGTAAATTGAGTCCCATTTATTTAATAAACCAAGAGGGAGCAACACCCGCCCAAAATAATAAAGTGCAATTACAAGAATGGAAAAAAACCACTGAACAATACTGGTCCTAAAGCAAGGAAATGAGAATCAAAACTTTGTTATTATTGTCAAGCTGGGATACATGGAAGATGGTTGATTGGCGAGACTTTACACATGATTCCGGAAATAGCGATTACTGTAGTGATCCATTTAACTTTTGAAATAGACTCATCATTATCTTTATAAAACCAATGTGCGAATTTTCAGAAGCAGTCATTTACGCATTTGATCATACAGCACATTAATAGAAACATGGACTCATGCAGAACTGCGCCAGAGTCGGGATGATCCCTTGGCTAGAAAATACGGCAGGAAATAACCAACATAAAAGAAAAAAATTAAAAATTCTACCAACAAATTTAACTATGAGTAAGCATTTTACTAACAATTCTGCCCGTAAGTGCTTTTCACGACATTTCTTTACCTTGATTTTATGAACATTACAGGACAGACAAGATAGTATCTTCACTAGCTCATTAGAAAACTTTGTTTCTAAAGGTTAAATTACCAGTGAAGAACAATGATGTTTTCAAGTCAACAAAAGAGTGAAAAATATAAAAATAAAAACACAACCATTTCCTACACAAGCAATAACAAACAACTCTCCGAAATGTTTACAACAATCATAAAAGAAATGGATACTCGTTAATCCAAGATTCTTGACACAACTCAAACAAGACATTGAATTATCGAAAAATTTAGACTTAGTTAAGGGAAACATTGAGTGATCCAATGGAACTTATACCAATTCAAAGGAAGAATGTTTAGATAGAGCTGATGACTGGGATCAGATGGCGGAATGCATGCAAGTATCTGTACTCTTTACAATTGCCATAGAATGACAGGAATGAGGGGCAAACAGCTTTCTTGAAAACAGTCTTGTTGCTGACTTAACATAGTTGCAAGAATGTATGAAAATATTCATAAGTCTGAGAGTGCAAAGGAAAATTTTGTTGCGAGAGTTTAAAGGTTTCGAAGAATTACTTTCTGTTTGACTGGATGAAACGTGAGACAAAGCTGCTCTACACTGATTTTAAATTTTGCCTAAAATATTGCCATGGCAAACAAACATACAAAACTTAAAGTGGGCTCTGCTTCACAAACAATGAAAGACACTTCCCTCAAATAAGAGTGATTTGCAACATTCATTCAGTACACAGCAAATCTCATTTGGGAACTTTCAAATAAATAAACAGAAAAATGCCTTATCTATATCATAATTCAGGGCAAAGACTTTGCTAGTATGCCATCTCATTTTAATGTGATCAAGCATCATCAATAAAAACAATCAATGTTGCAGATAAAATAAAAACTTCTCAACATTTTCAGTAGGAAAGTATAAAATCAACAAGTCATTTTAAAGTTAGGATGGAGAAAAAAAAATGAAACTACTTAACAAAGTACACATTAGAGTTAAACAATAACCAGATACATAATACTTGATGTTTAGTTCTACCATACCGACGTGTTGCAAGATAGTAATACATAAGGCAATCGAGCAGCACTGCATACATTTCTCTAATTGAGGAACATTCAGAAATTTTCTAGTGTATTTGAAAGAAAAAGGAAAAGACTGCTCTCAACTTTAAGACTATTGAATTCCCAATTGACTTCATTAAAAAATTGTGTCTATAAAAGAGCACAGATATTCCGTTATATTTATTTGATATATATAACATGGCGGTATGGTAAAGTGGAGTGGAATTTAATGCCGGAAATATACAAACAATGCATAGCAATATGGATACTCTCTTTACAACTGGGTATCACAATGTTAAATTATCACATGTGGGCATAATCTAGCTGCACATAAAGCTGTCGAACACCAACTCCAGCAAATATTAGATGGGTATGACTGACAATGTACTTTGGATCAGCATTTTTGGCAACTTCAAGTTTAAGAGCACCTACATACACATCACTGCATAGAGTCCAGAAATGAGGTTCTTGTATACTGTACACACCAGCCAGCTGGGAAACCTAACAGACAGGGGAGAAAAAAAAAAGTACAGATCAGTACAATAACCCACTTTGGAGATTCTGTTACTAAAATGACTTAAGATATGTCATTACAAAGTCATTACATAGTCATAACAAAGTTAAGGATATGACTAAGCACATATAGCTTACCTTCTGATAACACTGAGGCAGTACATGATCGAGAGCAACTGGCTGCCGTTGCATGAGTATGAGCACAGAGTCCTTAATAAGAGCAAGAACACTTAATGCAATAAGGATGGCTATAAACATAGAGCAAATGGGGTCAGCAATCATCCATCCAAAAAAGTGCATGAGAACTGCTGATATTATCACTCCTACACTTCCAAGTGTATCAGCTAAGATGTGCAAAAACACACCCTGGAAGATAGAGACAAGCATTAATAAGGGGGAAAAGAACTGAATCACAGTCTGCACAAAATGGTCATAAGAAAACTCACCTGCATAATCTGAGAATTTCCACTACTAAGGTTGATTTCATTTCCGTGAGAGTGATCATGAGAATTGGAGTGTGAATGCCCGTGGCCACCATGTGAATGACCATGGCCTCCTCCTCCATGAGAGTGGCCATGTCCGCCACCATGTCCATGCCCATGTTGGAATGCATAGATGCCAACAAGGTTCACCAAAAAGCCAAGAACAGACACTACAAATAATCTTTCATGCTTCACCTCAGGAGGTTCAATAAGTCTTTCCACCTGAAAGTACAAATATGATATGATTCAGTTACATGCACTTTAATCATTTATGAGGATGTAAGCTCTAATTGAGTGAAAATTTGACCATACTGTAGGATCGATTTACTTACTGCTTCTGACATAATAAAAAAGGAGATGAACAATAAAAACAATCCATTTACAAAACCAGCTAAAACTTCGGCTCGGACATAACCATAAGAATACTTGTCATTGGCTCTCCATTTTGTAATGACCGATGCTGCAAGGCCTGCCAGCAAGCCAGTGCAGTCAAAGAACATATGAAATGAATCTGATATAAGACCCAGACTAGAAAAAATAAAACAGAAGCGTTAGTTTAAGATTGAAGAAAAACAGATCTGTTTGCTTGTGTCCTCTATGCAAAAAGTTTAGTATTTTAAGTAGGTATACCTGTTAGTCCAGATGCCATAAAATAATTCCACAAAGGCAAATGAGAGGTTGAGTATGAGGAAAAGAAGGAGATTTCTGGAGTTTCGATCTGCAAAGATGATGCGAATCCAACTTTGGATCTTCTCCTTGAGGCGAGAGCCGAGTGGACGGTACACATCTTTGCTATGTGATAGAGGAATCATTCTAAGGCTCTAATTACACGGACCAATGGTCGAGAAGGACCCCTCTATCTCCTGAATGTTTCCTGTTTGGATAAAATAAAAAAATGGTTGTGGGTTAGTTGTGTGACACATTGGCCACCTCAGAGTGAATAAATGATGATACATGTCTGATTAATACATTGAGACGTTGAGAAATGCCAAATTTATGATGATATATGGCTCCAAAATGATAAACCAAGCAATAGTGAATAAATTCACTAAAAACACATATAAGAATGCTTAACCTAATTTGTGAGCTAATGTTTGAACTGGTAGTTACCATAAAAAAAACTGCAACGAGATGATCGAAAGTGAATTAACCGAATGTGCCCCACCCAAAACAATCATAAAAAAATACTTAAAGTGAGAAATAAAAACAATTAAACTAGATATTTTAGAAGTCATAGCCGGCAGCTCGTCTGCTGGCCATCTGTACACCTTGAGGATAACTCAATATCAGCTGTATGAATTCCTTTCGATTAGGTGGTGCAAGTCACACACTGATTTATGGATAGTAAAACGACAGTCATGAAATAGAATTCAGATGATTACAATACACACAACGACAAAATAAATGCCAATACCATTGTTTATGCCAGCAAGATGTTGTCAACTCCACGAAGTCTGGCAACGCTGGACAAATTCGAGTCGAGCTGGCAAAATCTCGAATCACTGCCTGTTATGCGTTTCATACTTCTAGGATTCTAGGAGGCCTGTTCGCATACTCTGCTGTTCTGCGTTCGAGGTTGTTCTAGGTACCGTCTGTTATGCGTTTATTATTTTCATTTACTGTTATTGTTTAATCAGCCGTAGTCATATAAACAAACAAGACTTTAATTCATTTGTTCAACAAGAAGTATGTGAATTTTGCGTGTTTGTTCAAGTGCTGTTTGTTTTATTCCCGATAATATTGAGCACGTAACCTTATCGTGATAATACTGAATTTTTCTGTATTTCGTCATGAACCGCGGCTTCTCATCTTAATTTGAACTAATTTTTTCAAGCAATGTCAGCTTTAGTTTTCATTGCAACTGCTCTGACTTCATTTTTATTCTCTTCTAACCTCGATTTGTATTTCTTCTGCAGGTTATCAGATTCTTAGTTACACTTTGTTTGTGGCGGAGCTAAGATCCCAAATTTATCAAGATGGGTGAACGTAAGGGAACCAATCACTACTACCCACCAGACTATGACCCTCGCAAAGGAGGTCTCAATCGATTTCTTGGCACTCATGCATTACGAGAACGAGCAAGAAAAATACACCTGGGCATTCTTATCATCCGTTTTGAGATGCCTTACAATATTTGGTGTGACGGTTGCAACAATCACATTGGGATGGGTGTCAGGTGAGTGCCCATTCACATTCATTACGTGTTTTTTATTGGCAATGCTTAAAAACTGACTTAAGACTTGATTTCTTCTGTTGATAAGGTATAATGCAGAGAAGAAAAAGATTGGAATGTACTACACAACTCCTGTATACCAATTTCGTATGAAATGTCATCTTTGTGATAATCATTTTGAGATAAAGACAGATCCAGGGGTAAGAATTTGTTTAAATTCTTGACAAACACTGCATCGTTTTGACTGGCAATGCACTTTCTATTTTCTAAAATGCGCTTGCTTTGTATTACAGAATTTAGATTATGTCATAGTTTCTGGCGCAAGGAGACAAGAAAACCGTTGGGATCCAACTCAAAATGAACAAGTAGTCCCAGAGGATAAGGATACTCAAAAACGTTTATTTGATGATCCCATGTTTAAGTTAGAACATGGGAGTCAGGATGAAAGCACAGCCAAAAGAGTTGCCCCAGTCCTTGGCCGACTTGTCAATAGAAATGAAGAAATTTGGAAAGACAATTTTTCAGCCAATGCTGCCCTTCGTGCTAAGTTCAGGGTAATGTCACCCATTTCAAATATATTTTTGCTTGTCAACTAGACGAAATTTGCCGCTAGTGATGAGTACCTGAATATGACGCTCATAAAGTTGCTCTTGCTTATACTATCTCTATTTCTTTTTGTAGGCAAAAAAGAAAGAAATGGCAGAACAGGAGCAAAAAGATTCACTGTTGCTTAGTAGATCATCCCTCAATATCAACCTTCTCCCAGAAAGTGAAGATGATGCTCATTTAGCCTCTCTTCTTGCCTTAGCACCTTCCAAAAGTAAGTTATTTCTCATTTAAACTCTTTGTATTCAACCTGACTACTATTTTTGTTTGTTTGGTTACTTGCTTTTTTACTCACAGTTTTAATATGAGTGTTCCTGCTTTTTTTCTCTTTTAGCTATGGTGGAAAATCGAGAATTTGCCAGAGAAAACATTATGAATCGACCGGCACTGCCAAGCAGTACTGGAACAGCACCCGGTTTCATTGGACTTCAAAATGCGAAACGTCTTGAAGAGCAATTTAAGTTACGTAAGAAGCTTGGTTCAATCGTTCGAACCAAAGTCAAACTGCGGAAACTCACTCCATCCATCATTTCTTCTGATGAAAGTGTATCAAGTGAGATTTCTAGTCCTTGGGATGGTTCATCAGAGAGTGCCGGAGGTGTCACTTCACCCTCCTCCATTGACACTTGTAGTATTGGTTCTCCACATGAGAACGATGAACATGAAGAAAGAGAGCCATCTCCAAAACGACTTAACATAGATTATGATAATTATGAGAGTTCTACATCTAGTGCAAAAGTTGGACTTTCTTGTAATACTAGTTCAACAGCTTGCTCCTTAAAAGCTGGGTCTTTAGTGTCTGGAGACTATGAAAGCTCTGAATCTGATGATAGTTAATCTCCTGCAGTTCATATAGCTGTCAATATTAAAAGTTAGAAATATATTTACAAATTGGACCATATTTTAAAGTGTGTTTTTAAAGTTAAGGTTCAAAAGGATATTAACTGATATCTGTGATATTAGCTGACTAACTTTATAGAAATAGAAAATAAATGTTCAGTAATAAGTGGCTCCTTGTTTTATTTTATAGTTTCTGCCTTGCACAATACAACTGCCCCACAGGAATCCAAATATTTTTTTTAAAGAAAACACCAGTGTGGTGTCCCCAACTAATCCATCTTGAATACTTCAATATTTTAACAGAAAACCTGGTCTGTTTGAAAGGTGATCAGTCCCTCTCAGGTTTGGCAGTCCCACTCCCCAACAATAACAAGAATTTTTCATTATTTAAAACGACATCGCCCTTGTTTGAACTTATTCCTTACTATTCTAATTTCTACGATGTAAATAATAGTGAGTGTCTCTCCTGCACACCTGTCTTGTAAAAGTTTAGGGTGAGGTAATGAAAAATGATGTGATCGCAACAATCTGAATAAATTATATTAATCAATACATATCAATAATCCATATAATAATAACATAACTGCTATAACAATGTCAGAGACACAAAAAGTAAATATTTGCACCATAACACAAGTCAATGGAAATTTTAAGATAGGGCACAACTGCTGGTATAAATTTTGTACAAAGGCATAGAATTTTTATGGACCAAACACAAAACAAAACAGATAGTAGATGTAAAAAAAGAGCAACATTTCACTCTCAAGAAAGATTTCAAAGACAATAACTTGGAAATATCTATAACTTCACCAAACACACTACAAACCTTTCAAAAACTTTAAACTGAATTCCATTAAATTGTTCAAATTCTACTCATAAACACCGACAATAATTATGATGAGATACATATATTTTTTTTGAAATAAGGTATTCTTTAGTATGTTCCTAATCCAGTTGCTGGATTCAGTTTAGGGTGTACTTATGGCGATTTCACAGCACTGACTTAAAACAAAATAGAATGCAATGGTGAATGTAATAAGTAATCATATGGACTTAAAATTAGCTACATATGCTCAGAAGCATACCAACAACTTTCATCATCGCTGACTCCAACTGGAGGTACTTGTAGGCCTACTGCGTGCTCGCCACTCTGCGCCACTTCTCGACGCTATCATTCCGCACACATCAGTCTATGATGATTAGGAGTCCGCCATGGATGTGTTTTTAAGTATCACAAAATATTCCAAGTAATCTGAGAATCGACACAAAACACGCACACGTCGGCATTACAAAAACTGAAACACAATAACGGACGCCATCCTAACACGTCCACGTCCTTGATTAATAGCTTGAAAATATCACAAAACTAGGCAGGAGTGCTGCCGTCAGTATCACACTGCAAGCACTTAGAGTGCTAGCCAGCAGTATGAGCGCGTGGAGTCCGCACTGCGGACAGAGTGCACTACTACGAAGCGGTCGGAAATCAAGTGAAGTGCGTTTTCAAAAAGACTGAAAATCAAGGGAGTTTTCTAATTTACTGTAAAATTTATCGAAATTACGCAAGACAGGGGATATGCGATAGTGCATGACTTCCCATAGGGGAGTCAAGAAGGTAACAGCTAAAATCCACGTCCAGGCACTTCACATGGACATCGGAAATACGTGATTTGTTGTAAGTGTTCACGACTCTGAAGTCTCTCTGACGCCTTTCGGACGTCTCATGTTCTCTTTGGGCCTCACGCACACACTAAATATTCCTGGTGTAAAAAGAGGCATCGGCACCCTGTCCACAGCACGAGCTCCAAAAACAAAACTCTAAGGATAAGAATAATATCTCTCTTGCTGCACCTTATAAGGGATGATGTTCCAGGACCTTTCCAGTGACTAGTTGTGCAACAAATTGTACATATGTACGATTGCGAACACGCTATAAAGAGGCATTCTCAAATAAGAAAGATACCGCAATTTTTCAATTTTTCTACTGTTGGAACTTTGAGTTGCACTTTCGCAATTGTTTAGTAAATTCTTGCAGCATTACAGTAAATTTTCGCAATTTTTGAGTACAGGTTCGAAACACTTCAGTAAATTTTCACGTAATTGACGAAAATTTCAAGGTAAATTTTGCCAGCGGGGATACCAACAATTGGAACTGTCTCCTCCTCCCCTTGCCCGGTTTTATTGCACGCGAGAATAATCAGTTAGTATTAGCCTTGATGGCACGGTAAGTTAGGATGAGGCCGCAGGTCAGACCAATTGGAATGGCTAGAATACTATCTGAATTAGGATCTACAAAGCAATGAAAATATCACGGAACAAATAAGCTGTCGAGAAACGATAAAGACATAGAGAGAACATATGAACGGCACAGAAGAACACGCCATGACGGATGGGCCTTCCTCCCTTCTGTAAGACCTGCCAGCCTCATGCCGGGGCGTGAGCCGTCGATTCCTGGCTGAATTTCTATTTCCCACTTCCGGTTTCTGTGATGCTGCAGCTGCTACCGCTGCTGCCACTGCCACTGCTGCTGCCGCTGCTACCGCTGCTGCCGCTGCTGCCGCTGCTGCCGCTGCTGCTCCCCACGCTCGAAGAATATCACAAGGCGCTCGGCCACCTGCAACAAGCAGCAACGTTTCATGAACAAGAGC